>JAPFFP010000099.1:4490416-4502521 GCA_026153255.1 Solanum medicagineum
CTTCTAGATTTTCTAGGTCAATAATAATGGAATTGAACTCATTAAGATGAGATTGAATAGGAGTACCTTCAGCCATAAGGAGTGTGTACAAATGCTCTTTCAAATGGAATTTGTTTGCAAAACTTTTGGTCATGTAGAGAGATTCAAGCTTGAACCAAAGTCCTGCAGCAGGAGTCTCGTGAACCACCTCGCGGAGCACCTCCTTGGATAAACAAAGTTGGATTGCTGATAAGGCTTTTTCATCCAAATCCATCCATTTCTCATCGGTCATAGAGTCGGATTTTTTCGACTCTCCTTCAAGAGCCTTTTTCAACCCATTTTGTGTAAGAACGACCTTCATTTGGACTCTCAAGATGGAGAAACTAATCTTGCCATCAAACTTTTCAATATCAAATTTTGTAAAAGAAGCCATCTTGAAAAACTGTCATACGTATGAACAGTAACCGTACGTATGAACAGTAACCGTACAGTATTTGTGACTATTATGACCGAGCTCTGATACCACTTGTTAGGAATACGGGGCGATAGCGGAAGCGTGATAAGGATCGGGATTGATATTGAAAAGTATAAATAAATTGGGCAAGGCAATGAATAGAGACACAGATTTAACGGGGTTCACCCAAAAACAGGCTACATCCACGAATGACGACGAGCAAAATATCACTATAATGGAGAAGTGTACAACAAAACCTCACTAGGCCTAAGCACGACGAGGATATAATTTTGTGTATCACTCAGTGATATAAAAGGAGTATTACAACATTCACAAAAAAAATACAATGTGTATCTCACAAACTCTTTGAATCTCTACAGATTTTCTCTCTACTTCCTTGTCCAAATAAAGAACAAAATTAGTCCTTTATATAGGAGTAATTTTGGTAGGTGGCATCACAAGTTGGCTGTCAAGTTTGAATAAGTTAGCTGCCAACTTTGAATAAGTTGGCTGCCAACTTTGGACAACAATCTTGAACACATTTTTCCAACCAAGTTGCCAACTTTTGAATTGCATGTGGTTGCCAAGTTTGATCAACTTGGGCCAGATTTCAACAAGAGTGAAGACGATTAAATATACACCAGCAAGAACTGCGGGTTGTGGTTCGACTTCGATATGTGCCGCATCTTTTGTTGTTTCCTCTTCAGAACTCCTCAGACGCTTCTTCTTTCACTTAGTTCTCACTCTAAATTGGTGATGATCGAAGATTGCTATTTATCCCAAGAAAAATTGTGTAAGATACGATGCAAAAGTAATTGGAGAAAGTGCAGGAAAATTTTGTGGTCTTTGAAAAATTTCTAGTGTCACCTGTAATTGTAACTCTCCGGTAAAATGGAAGTAGTTCATATCGGGTTGAAAGCAAATAAGAGGTGTGACGTTCTACACCCATTTGAAAGTTCTTGTCCTATTAGCCGATTTGAAGTTTGATGCCTCTTCGCAGGGGTGTTTATTTACTTGTGGTTTTATTTTTAATAGGAAAATAGGTTAATCAGATTAAACTAATAAGAATGGAATTATAGTTATCTAATATTTAAATTAGCTAATTCATTTAGATGAGGGTAAAATAATAATTTAAAATTAAGCATTTTTGAGGAGTCTTCCCCCCTCCCCTCCCCCCTCCCCTCTTTTTTTCTTAATTAGCAATAAATGCATTTTTTCCTTCTTTTTTTTTCACTTGCCATAGGAGCCTCAAAATTTTCTTTTTATTTTTCTTTTCTGTGTCTTCCAAAATAGGAATTCGTTTTCTTTTGGTAATTTAGGAAAAGATTTTTTGCTTCTTATTTTCTTTTCCTTTTTTCTTTTGACACCACACTTTTTTCCTTTTTCTTTTTTGGACAGCACCCTATAAATAGGGGTCAACTTCATATTTTTTCATCAAATTTTGAAGTTCGATCCTTAGGTGCCTTTGTTGACATATGACCTTTCTTTTTCACGTACATGTTTGTAATGACCTGGTGTAATACCCCAAAATTTTTGCGAGATTATAATGGAACCTTCAAACTCAAGCTAAGTTTTCTTGGAATCTTTCAATTCAGACTCATTTATATGTTTTAGGGTCATCATAGGTCCTCTACGTCGAGCCAAATTAAAAGGAATTCTATTGACTAAGTTTGTCACAAGTACCGATTGTAGGGTCAACTTTAACTGGAAATATTTCTTAACACAAAATGAACTGGGTAACCCATAACCTACCAAATTAAAGCTCATTGAATTAGATTTCCAACGCACTTGGTTTCACCTTATTTATAGTTCAGATGAGGAAGTTATGCTCATTTTCATAAAGCCTCCTGTGATGTGTTACCACACGGGCACCTATACGGGCCGTGTGGATTTACACAAACTGTGGGGATGGCAATGGGCCTGAAATGGCCATTTTTGGCCTAAGTATTATGGTACGACCAGTGGTACTAGCCGTATGGCCTTCAAGGGTGGAGAAAATCCTAAGTATGGTTCAATATTGGTGTGGAGAAATTATTTTTGGCCAAGTGTGGTACCATGGCTCACCACACGAACTGTGGTGAGGGTGACAGACCGTATGGGCGACCGTGGGGGCTTCAAGGTTGGCATGGGAAGTTGTTTGGCTAAGGTTGGTGCCATGCCCAGCCCCACGAACCGTGGTGAGGCTCGCAGGTTGTGTGGCCAACCGTGTAGTACATGTGTGCTAAAAAATTCTAAGCGTTGGGTCATGGCTCCAAATTCTGGAAAATTGTCCAAGTATTAGTTCATAGGCACTCTACACGAACCTTGGAGTGCCACACGAGCCGTGTAGCCTCAAGTATAGTGGCTATGGGAAATGTTTTCCTCCGTTTTATTAATGACGTTCTCGTAAATTCGATTAATTCTAGTGGTCTTTTGGGAATTCCTATGTTATCCAATGACCATCTAAAACCCTAAACCTTATTTCAAACATTTAAAAATTCACTCATCACATTTTAAACTCTCATGGATTTCATCGAGATTCCAAGTAATAGCTTGCTTGGTCTTAATTATGTCGGTTAAGGTCACATCCTCACTATATATGGGCATTGCATTTCATGCATTATTGATTTCATAGCATATTGTACACTACTCTCTTGATATATGGTCTTTTTTATACTATGTGCCTCGTCATATAACATTGAATGCAGGTTTGGTAAGTTACATACATTGTATCCTCATATTTAGTACATTCAAACATACTAACACATACTTTTGCCTACATAATTTCACCATGTAGGGACCGAGGAGCCCATTCATCCATCCGACATCTAGCTTGGGTTTCAAGTTATACTTGTTGTGGTGAGTCCTATCTTCCAAGGGTAAGACACCACCTATTTTAACTATGTTGCTCTATTTTTCTACTTTATTTACTTTGAAGGTGAGCTCGGGTATGTCTTGGCCCCTGACCCATCTTATGTAGAGGCGTCGTAGGACATCTTATGTACTATTTTCATTTTATGCTAAGTGTTGTATGAGATTCTTGATCATGGCTACTTATGGATTATGTTGTTATAAGATGATCTTATGTTATGTTGTTGGAAGATCCTAAGTCCCGAATTGCCCCTATAGTGTGAGTCATACTTTTCCGTCCCTTAGAATGATGTGTTCCTTTTGAATACGCTTCCGAACCAATGATGTGAATTTTGGTACTTTGAGGCTTGTTTGGTGACCCTCGGATTCCCATTTGCCGTGTCACTTCTCGACTCTAGGTTCGAGTCATGACAATATTTGTTTTTGTTCATCCTCTTTATAGGTCAAAGGAAAGAGCATTTGTGTTTGCGGAGACTACATGATTCAAGAATTTGATTTTGAGGTGTGAAGGGATATGTTTAACGTCCCTGCCTTGAGATCACCAATTTGAGACTTTACAATATTCCAAATACTTAAACATAAGGCATGATGAGATGTGTTTAATGTCTTCGTCTTAAGATCACTAATTCGAGGCTTTACAAGAATCCAAATGCTTAAATACAAGGCGTGAAGAGGTCATCTTAAGGTGTAAAGGGATAATTTTTGTCTACCTTAAGGCATGAAAATTTGGAGATCCTTTTAAAGATAAATCCACAAAAAGGACCAGCTTAAGGTGCAAAGGGATAAATTTTATGTCCATCTTAATACATGAAAATTTAGTGATCTTTTTAAAGATAAGACCATGAAAGGCCAGCTTAAGGTGCAAAGGGATAAATTTTGTCCACCTTAAGACATGAAAATTTAGAGATCCTTTTAAGAATAAATCTGTGAAAGACCAGCTTAAGGTGCAAAAAGGCAGATTTTGTCCACCTTAAGGCATGCCAATTTAGAGGTATTCTTACGACATAAAGGGATAGATACTCGTCTTTATGTTAAGAAAGGCAATTTACGAGAATCCTCACGATGCAAAGATATAGTTACTCATTCCCACATGAAGAGATATAAATCTAAAGGTCGAGGCTTGAAGGCTTCAACTTTAAAATGCAAAAACTTTAAAGAATTTGACTTGCAGTTATGATGGATTTGAAACTTCAACTTTAAAAAGAAGAGAATTTGAAGATTCCAAATCACAACTTTGAAGAATTCAAAGACTTCAATATGCATACTTGATTGATTTGAACAGTTTAACTTCCTAACTCGAAGATTTCAACTTGCACTCTTGAAGAATTCAAAGACTTCACCTTGCATACTTTAAGGATTTGAAGATTTTGAAGTCTTCAAAGACTTTGATTTAACATATTTGGAGGATTTGAAAATTTCATCTTGCAGACTTGATCGACTTTGATAACTTAAACTTGTAAACTTGACAAATTTGAAGACCTAAAGCATGCTATTAAAAAAGATCACATTCCATAGGGGTTCGCCTCCATAAGGAATCAGGTGGGAACATATAGTTTTTTGACACTCATGTAGCTGAACTTATAACATAATTCCAAGTGCCTACGTACTTAGTAAAGAGAATCAAGTCACAATGTAGTTCTAGGAAAATATTTTTTTTATTTGTCCTAATTTTGCCTAGGTCGCCCTTTTCGAGATTTTCAACCTACCGGACATTTTTTTGGTGTCCTAAATTTGCCTGGGCTGCCTTTTTCAAGATTATCAACTTAGTGAATAATTTTTTAGGGTGTCGTACACAGTTTATACTCTTGTAGGTCAGGAGTATTTTGACTTGAAGATTTTACTCAAATTTGATGAGTTTTGAAATCTGAAGATCTTGCTCAAATTTAAGGAGCATCAAAACTTAAAAAATTAGCTCGTATTTGAGGAGATTTGGGACTTGAGTCTTAACTCAAATTTGATGAGATGCATTTTAGACTCATGCGTAAGAAACACTTTGACTTGAAGAGTTTGTTTAAATTTAGTGAGATTTGAAACTTGAAGATTTTTCTCGAATTTGAGGAGCCTCATTGCTTGAAGATTTAACTTAAATTTGAAGATCTTCATTATTTGAAAATTTGACTCATAATTTAATGATCTTTCAATTTGGAGGTTAAACTCAAGATTAAAGAGCTTCACAATATGAAAGTTAGCTCAAATTTGATGAGCTTTCCAACTTACATTTTAACTCAAATTTGAAAAGCTTTCAAACTTTGAGATTTAGCTCAGATTTGAAAAGCATTATGACATACAGTTTAGGATCGTGCGTCTAGGAGCATTATAACTTGCAGATTAAGCTCATGCGATAAGGAGCATTATAATTTGCAATTTATCCCCATGGGTTAAGGAAAGTTGAGACATACATAGGTTCTTCAAAGTCATTTTCAAATGAAGACTTTCCCCCACTTTGGAGTTCTTCTATATCTTCATCTTAGTGAGATCCACAGATAAGCGACCGTTGATCTCTTCTTATAGTCATGCTTAATTCCATGTCAAGCGCATGAGTTGCCAACTCTCCATATGTATTAGGCTTCAATCCTTGCAAGATGTAGTGAAGATCCTACTTCATGCCTTGGATACACATTTCAATGTTAGAAGTTTCATTAAAGTGATCTTTGTAGTTGAGGCCCAAATTTCTCCAGCAATCCGATAAAGTCAAAACTAGCTCATCTTCAAGTTGACGAGCCTTTGTAAGTTCGATCATACTAACAACACGTCTTGTGCTATAGAAACAATTAAGGAACTCATGTTCTAACCGTTCCCAACAATCTATAGAACTAGGTTCGAGATTTGTATACCAATCAAAAGTATTTTCTTTAAGGGATCGAACAAACTGTTTGGCAAGATAATCTTTGTACGTTCCAGCATCATTTCAAGTTTTAATAAAGTGCACTACATGTTGTTTCAGATTTCCTCTGCCATCAAATTATTGAAACTTAGGAGGTTGATATCCCTTAGGCATACAAATTATCAATCCCTTGTGTGTATGACTTTTCATACGCAAGGGAATTTTGATGAGGATTTAGAGCTATCTTCGATAGTCTCTATGATGAAGTCCTTCAATTGATCAATAGGAATCAAACCTTCAGTGGAGAGATAAATCTCTTTGGTCTTTATTTACTTTATGCAAGACTCTCCTTTGTCTTGAATTCTAGGAAGCTTCATAGCTACTTGATCCTCTTTTAATCATGTTATCCATCTTGTTTGTGAGATTGAAAAGCTTAGCATCTTGTATATGCATGTATTTTGTCAAGCCTTCAGTTGCTCCTTCATAAATGAAGCATCAGTTGCCATTGCTTGCATGATCACTGCTGATGTCAAAGAGTAACATGTGTTCTTGTAACAAGTTGATCTTCAAATGGCTCACATCATGCAGTCTTTCTTGCAGTGGAGTTCTTGGATCCAAAAAGCTCAACCGAAGTTAAAGCCTTTTCAATCCTCCATCAAAAGTATTTGTGGAAGATCTTGCTTCTTTTAGAGTTGAAGATCCAAAAATAGAAATTGATGTGGACGACACTTGAAGTGTTTATTATCCTAGTATGGTGGTCTTGCTTCCATAACAACTTCAAAACTTTCAAAAGTAATGCCAAGAATATTCTCCACTTTAAAAGAGAACTCGGAGTCAGCAACCCTAGAGAAATTTGATTGGGAGTTGATCTTCTTAGAAGCCATTTGAATATTCTTTGATGCTTGAAAAGTTGAGATAAGAGGTAAAGAAGGTCATACTGGGCGTGCCAAAATTTGTAAATGACAAAATTCGCATTGAAAAACTAATAATAAAAAATGAAAATATCACAACAATTGTAGTATTTAATTTCACTTATGTGAGTGTTACAGTCTCTATAAATCATCTGAATTCGCCTTTTCAAGTATAAATTTGAGGGCACTTGAGCTTGATCTTCAATTTGAATTTTTTTTCTTGAACTTGAAATTTGTTGAGCTTGATCTTGAAATTTGAACTTGTTCTTGAGTTTGATCTTGAATTCAAGGGCTTTTAAGCTTTTTCTTGAGCTTGATCTTGAGTTTAAGAGCTTTTAATCTTGTTTTTGAACTTGAATGTTTGAATTCTTCAACTTGTAGAGAAATTTGCTGCGTTTGATCCACGAACTCTCTCTAACTTTTTGTTAAAATTTAATGTTTTTGAATTATAAAACCCTATTTATAGTTGTAAAATAGAGGAATTATATAATAGGAAAGACTTTCCTTCAGACGAGCAAATTTAAATGACATGACATATTGGACTTTAATGAATTTGGCTTCTCATTTGGACACATGACATAATCCTATTGGTTTTTTGTTTGACTTGGCATGCCATGTCATTTGCACATGGCACCAAGATGATGGGCCTTTAAAATGATATTAGACTTATCAAATTGGGCTCACCTATGTAGCTTAAATCAATTAAGTTGGACTTTTAATTAAATTCATATTTATTGGATTTAAATAATTAACCCAATTATATTTATTAATAACATTTATATATACTAATATATTCATAAATTTGAATCATTTTAAAATTTATATTTAATAAATTTTACATGAGTACAAGTTCTTTTTAGAAAAAAGAATATACATTTGTTACCTTAGTAATTAGTTTCAAATTCATAAAATTTTGGATCCATCTTTATTTATTACAGTACAATTTTGAAAAGCTATGCTAGCAGTTTGCTTTGCAATTTCTCTTTGATCGGTATCATTGAATCATATCACAAAGAAGATATGCAATGATCTGTTTTAATTTTTTTAATCTTGATTTGGGGTCACCTTGAAATCTGATAAATTACCCAAATTACAAAATTATTTGATCCAAGATTCAGTTAAATAATTAAAATTCCTAGTGCTTTTGTCTTTTGAGCCAAAAGAGGGAGAATATTAGAGTGTCTTAAATAACAAATTAATCAACAAGAGAATTAAGAAAAGCAACGAATATAGCTTTATCCCACCGCCACTCTTTAATTTATTTATTTCTATGTATTACAATGCATAATTGCTTGTAATACTAAATCTAGTTTAATATACATATGTTCATGTCTTTGGATGTATACATTATAAAGTAGTATTTTATTTGCTAAACTAATGATTGTATTAGCTGCTCATCATGTGATTAGAAAATGCTTCTGATTCTAGCAAAGTCATACTCATTTTTTGATTTCACATGCACTAAAATAATACAGCTAAGAAAACCAAACTTAGCACAATGGATCTCTCTTTAATAATTAACCTATGGCGGAGCCAGCATTTTCGTCAAGATTGTTCATACTTTTAGAACATAGGTGTGATTTTTGTATCAAGAGTGTTTAAGACAATTGATATCTATATTTAACTTGTATGCTCGAAAAAGTTTTGTGACGAAGGGTGTTCATCTAACCACAATTGGCCTGCTTTAATAATTAACCTGTTGAGTAGATATCAGCCCTATATTGCATTTATTCATAAGTGTGTATATATATATATCAATGAAATTGCAGTGGAACAAGATCTGACGATTGTCATCAATCTTGCTGTGACAAAACTCAAATTAGGAAGCAAATTAAAAATGGATGAACATGGAGGAGGAAGCAAGGTGACAGGTATAAGGCAGATTGTGAGACTCAAAGAGCTGCTTCATAAATGGCAAAATGTGACTCCTAGTCCCAAAGGAACTGATTGTCACCCCCTTCAATCATCCAATAATGGCAATTTCCATGGAGGTATATCACCTGCTATTACAAAGAGGCTAAAGAACTCCAACGTGTGTAGTGATTCGGACGACGAGAGTTGCCATAGTCCAGAGCCACCACATGGTGTCCCTAAAGGTTATTTAGGAGTTTATGTTGGACCGGAGCTTCGGAGGTTTATAATTCCTACAAGCTACCTTAGTGATCCCTTGTTCAAAGTGTTGCTGGAAAAAGTTGAAGAGGAATTTGGTTTTGATCATACTGGTGGACTCACTATTCCTTGTGAGATTGAGACCTTCAAGTACCTATTGCAATGCATGGAAAATCATCAGAGACATCATGGTGCTGATCCTCAACATGATTCTTGTCAGTCTTTTCCCTACTCTCTTTAATTTGTTTGATATTACTGGATTTTATTCTACTTTGGAAATTGTAATTTTCGTGTTTTTCACATATATAATAAGTACTAGCTATATGGCATATTGAAATTTTTATTGAATAGTCTTTGGTGCCATTCATTTTATTTATCTTTTTCTTTTTTTGTTAATATTGAATCATTTGATGGTTTTGGATGCAGCTGGATCTTCATTGGCAATTGAGGGGTGATTAACTGCAATGATCTTAGTGATGGTTGGATTTTTAGGGATTTTCTTTTTTTTTCAAATTTCCTTAATTCTTCTGGTGTTAAGCTTATAAGATTATCTCCATGTAATGTAGATTTCGCAATTCTTTTTTGTTTCTTTTAATTCTACCTTTTATTCAAAGTCGATGAAATTAAGGGAAAACCAAAAAAAGAAAAGGGGGTGGATCTAGGTAGTTAGATGTTTTTAACAAGGTTCATTGGCAAGAGAAACAACAGAAAACCTTGATCATTTGTGAAATAACCTACAATATTTTATTGGTTATTGACCATTGCAACTTTAAGCTGGTGTATTTTGCTGCATTCTTTACGTTGCATCTTCTTATGCTATGATGCTTCGGATTTTTCTCTTTTTTTCTTGAATCAGAGGATCTATCGAAAGAAATCTTTCTACCTTTATAAAATATGTTGTGTTTGTGTGTTACTGCTCCTATCCATGCAATTAGTATGAATTGAAGTTTTACTTCAGCTTCTTTCAGACTTAGCTTGTGTTGCAATTCAGAATAATTACGAATAGTTTTTTTTTTAATCGAAGTGCTGCAACTCATAATATATTTATTATTGAAGGGTCGATTTGGAATATGTGCAAGAGAATATAGTCTTGGTAACATGTTTGGGTTTCCTCGGTCTCCAGCATGGTATCTTTGTAGAATATTTAATTTGACGAAGTAAAAGTTTGTATTACTTCCACAAAGAAACTAGGTTCTTTCCGATAGTTGGATAGTGCTGTAAAAATGAGCCCAAATATGACTAATTTGTTCAGAAATTTATTAATCAGGTTTAATATATTAGATCAATTTTAATCCATTCAAGTCGTAATCAATTTTAAAAGAATCTTTAATTGGCCTATTTAATTTTCAATTCAACCCATTTTAAAATTTTTTATTTGTATTGGAATAATGTATGTTCCCATATTAAATGTTGGAATCAATATCTATTTTATATTTTCTATTATAATTAAGTATTTGGCTCCAAGTTCCCAAATATTCTTGGCAAGTTTTGTTGAAGTTGCACCATGCATTTGGCCTCAAGTTTTCCCAAGAATATTTGGTTATTTCAAAGAATATAATTTATACTTATAAACTCTAAAAATTATTTTAAAAACCCCATAAGTTTGTCTTGCCATTCTATAATGAACATTTTCTGTTAAAAAAATAACCTTATAACATAATTGATAACAATCAACAATAAAAATATAACAATATGAGTAAGATCAATATATTAATTGCATTATAGTATATATTAGTTGGTGTTAGTAAATGAATTGGTTGGTCATAATAGAGTAAATTGATAGAGAAATATTTAGTTTGAAATCATAAATGATAGATATTTATTTTTTATAAAATATAAAAGTTTTGAGATAATTTTAAAAAATATTCAAAACTTTCCAAGTATCTCCCAAGCTCCCAAATACTACTTTTTTCTAGTATTTGCGAACTTGGGAATTTCCCAAAAATAACTTGCCAAGTTTTTAAGCCAAACATCCCACCTCAATTTTTTTCCCAAATTTTTCCTAAGAGTACTTAGGGCCAAACGGGGCCTTAAGATTAATGTATCTATTCTTTTCATTAGTAAATAAAATTTTGCTTTTCTATGATTAGAATAATGGAAAGAAATTAAATTGCATTTTTTCCATAGAATACATATTGAATTAGTCGTTTTAAATATATGTTTATTTGATTGGACTAATATTTTGATAACTTTTCACTTCAAAATCAAGAACTTAATTTTTTACTCATCTATTTTTTTTTTAAATGACCCAGTTTAACTTGACATGGAGTTCAAATAAATAAAAAAACTTTACAATCTTATGGTCATAAATGAAAGACTTAAAGTTATGTCAAGTATATCAAAATGCTTTTTAATCTTTATAGTCTTAAACATATCATGTGAAAAATTGAAATTAAAGTATTGCCAAAAAAAAGAAAAAAGATCATTCTTTTTAAAACGAATTAAAAAAGAAAATAGGTCATTCTTTTTTAAACAGAGAGAATATCTTTTTAAGGTGAAAATTTAAATTATGATTACAAAAGGTAAATAATATTATGTTAAAAAATTTTAAATTAAGCAAGTCAAATTGAACGAATCATGACTCAATCTAATTTTTAGCCTACCCAACTTGAGCCCAAAATATATATATATATATATATATATAAAGAATAATTATTTTTTTTTGAATCTATTTTTTTTACTATTTTTAAACATATTTTTTATTTATTACCTAGATACTCAATATTGAAAAATATTTACCATTTATAACTATTGTATTATGTATTAAAAGTGAATTTTATGTGTGTGTGTATTTATTTTGAATGTATTATAATTATTTTGCTTAGAAAATTACCACTGTATATTAAAAATGAATTATGCATGTAATATAAATGAATTACACTATATATAAAAGATGTATTAAAATTATAGAAATGTATTAGAAGTGTCTTAAAATATATTAAACTTATTTATTGGTGAAAAATCTACATTATATATTA
>JAPFFP010000099.1:4511907-4546940 GCA_026153255.1 Solanum medicagineum
TCTATTTTAATCCAATTAAGGACTTCCGACTTCAACTTAATTATACCCGCCAAATTCACTTGATTCCATAATCACGCGCCATAAGTTTATTTAAGTTTAAAAATATACTACGTCCACAACAAAATTCCCAAATGGGCAATTGACCTCCACTTAGCTAATTTCGGGGTCTAACAATTTCCTATGATGATTATTAAAGTATTTGTTCATGCCTTCATTTGCATGAACTCTAACTAAATTTTTGCATGTAATATTTTATACAATGATTGGCTTGAAGGTAAGATTTATGAATGTTTGAATGAGTTGAGTCAAGCATGGTTTCAATATTTTGAGCATGACTGATTTAAGTTTAAATAAATATTTTGAGATAGAGTTTTGAAGAGCCTAACGAGTTTAAAAGAATATCTCAATGAAAGTGATGGTAGTTGAACTGACAAGAGTCAAATGAGACCAAAAGAACGATTTGATTGAATCAATTGATATGAGCATACTATCTTGGGAGTAGTATATAAACCAATTTGGGTAAGAGTAAATAATAACTTAAACTCATAAAGTATGTAGTCAACGTAGGATAGAAGCTAAGCCTCTCTTGTCCCAATATAGGACATGTTTGATTGTAGATCTAAGAATGGTTGATTGTCCCCTGCTTGGGCGAAGTATCGGACGGTTGCAGCAATGGCAGTGCAAAGCTTGTATCATCACTAGCTTAAAAGTGATGGTTGTTGGTTAGAGAAACTCTCAGATAGTTCATAACATGAGTCACTTGAGTTTCATATGATAGAATCTCTTCTAGAAACATTAATCCATAATTAAATTGACATGCTATACTGAATTGACTGGTGATTTCGGTTGAGTCTCTTAGGTTGATGTTGATTGAGCTTGCTTTCCTTTTTGGTTATTTTACATACTTGTACATTTCACATACTGACGTCATTTGACCTGTTTCTTTTTATGATACAAATACAAGTGCTAGAGATCTTCAACCAACGCGTCTTTGATGATTAGTCCTTCCGGTTCTTGGTGAGCCTCGTTGCATTCGAAGGAACTCTTCATCTTCATTATTTCTTAGTTTGAGTAGTTTTCTTTTGAGGTAGTTATGAACCTATCATTGGCACGTTCTGATAGTGATATAGGCTTCATAGATGGATAGTGGTAGAGTAAATGGTTTTGATTTCAAATGTTTCTTGGAAACCTATTACTGTGGTATGGAAATTCGGATTTAAGTAGGATTAAGTATTACTTACTTTTATTTAAGGTTTCCACTGTTGAGTGTATGAGCGATGAGGCTAAGTAGTTCTCTTGGGGCTAGCAATAGTTTTTAAGTGTTGGTCACGCTTAGGGTACCCTCTCAGGACGTGACATAAGGTCATGGGCCACCTAACTTATTATAGGCTGAGACATATCAAAATTAATCCTTATATGAACACCTACGAAAATTTAGTCGATAAAAATGCTTTGAATTTGGCTTGGTGTTAGAGGTTCCTTAAATTTCTAATAATAAACCAAGATCCCCATTGTCACGACCCGAAAATTTGCGTGATGGCACTTGCTCATCCCACCAGAATAAGTCAGTCTTAAATCAAAGGGATAATAAACATATTACGCGGAAGTAAATAACTAGGGTAGATAACTAAAGCTGAGAATTTTCATAAACTTAAATACCACCCAAGGATTGGTTGTCACGCGTACAAGCCACTAACAATACAAACAATCAAACAAATACAAGTCCAAACTGTTCTTCTTCTCGAATAGAATAAGTACAGAAGAAATAGGAACAAGAGAGTCAGCCATATGTTAACAGCTAGCTCTCTACGTCTCCTGGGAAGCCTTGGAGGATCAAGGAAAATACTATTCACTATTTGGGCTCACAACCTACACAAGTGTTGAAGCAAGGAGGTGCGTACCAAATACCGTGCGGTACCCAGCAACTCAACTAACAAAATGAAGTAAGTCTAATAGAATACATAAACTCCTTTCGTCCCAATCGATCTCCATGACTACAACTTGCACAAAAAGTTTTCCAACTCACCATATGCATATTACATAATAAAGATGGTATTTCACCATATCACAATTCCAAAGCACAAGCTAAAAGTGATAGCACAATCAATCATAAGAATAACATCATGTTATGCAATAATATGCAAGAGTAAAATGCAATGCTTATGTAATAATCGCCGGTAAAGACCTCGGTATTATAACATCACTGAAAAGTATCTCAATATCACATCATTGCTGACAAAAACCTCGGCATCACAATATCATCATAAATACGCAGGCAAAGACCTCGGCATCATAATATCATCATAAATTTGCCGGCAAAGACCTCGGCATCACAATATATAGAGTTTTCAACATCATAATTTTGCCGGCAAAGACCTCGGCATCATATCTCGACCGGTAAAGACCTCGATCCCAATGTTTTCCATCTCACTCATATCAATATCTGGAATCAATGCAAATATGCATGTCATGGAATGAATGAACATGATATGAATTCCACAGACATATTTACTCATTATCTTCAACCACAACAATATATATATAAAAAATATAGAATTCTCATCACTTCACCACATTTATCAATTCAAGTACCATAATAACACGCCAACTCGCATTCACATTTTTAATCTTCTCATTTCTTATAATATTAAAATATTTCACGAATAACACGTAGGAAAAAGGAGAATTTGAGAATTCTACGAGAATTACAAAGTTTTGAAAGTCCATTTGTCTTAGTCAAATCACGGTCAATCTAATACTTTGGCCTTTTCTTTTTGAATGGAATTCGTAGCACCACGATCTAGCCAAATAAATTATCACCATAAGATTTCAAAACTCACAAAACCCATATTACTATATGTTTAGCCTAGACCCAAAGACCAACGAATTTTTTTTATTAATTTCCAAAGTTTCAAGTGTAGGATTTAATCTTAAATCCCCCAAATAATATAATTCTAATCCTCACAACTTAAAGAATAATATTATATTCGGTACATATAAATTATGAGCAACTGTCACTAATTACACCCCAACATAACTTCATATAAACTCTTTTCATATAGAGTATAAATTTTAAGACATAATATAATCTCAAATAGTAAAATCCTCATATAATAAAAAGGAAATAAATAAAACTTTCTCATCAACAACTTCTTTTAAATCTCTAACTCAAGTAAATAAAGTGACATGTAGGGTCTTTCGATTTAACTTTGATACACCAAAATAAATTCATCACTCATCATAAATAATATTATCATAATAAAGTACTTAAAAGTACACGAAAATAAACTCATTTATATAAAATATCTTATTATAAAAGATTTAAAAAATAGGAGCAACTTACAAGAATAAAATTGCTGAAACTCTACATAATAAAACACCTCCCTTCAGCTAATACAACTCTCATAAAATATTGTGCAGTATGTATATGTTTTCTCCTGGTACACTCACTCGTTTTCTTTTTCTCAACGAATGAGCAGAATGCTCAATTTTCTTCTACATATTATCTTTTTTTTTTCGCTCTGTCTCTACGGACAAAATGAGCCTCTTATATAGAGGCTTAAATGTCTTCTACTCAACACCTTGAGCATTAAAATAATGCAAAGAGGGGCAACAATTCTTAGTGCAGATAGAGATAATTAATTAAAATATATCAAGTGGAGAAATGATTCAACATGATAATATTAAAATATTAAAGCACTGCACAATGATAATAATAAAAATATACTAGTGCATAAAGATGCATAAAAAATTATAAAAAAAATGCTATAACAATCCCTTTTTAAAAATCCTCCTTAAACCATTCCTACTCAAGTAGGCAATCATTATCTACCACGAAAAATCATGTTCGTCCTCAAACATAAATTAAAAGAGAGTAATTGAAGTTTCGAAAAGATGAGGATGTATAGCATGCATTTCTGCCTCTGACTCCCAAGTCGCCTCTCTAACCGGACGATTCTTCCATTGTACTTTCACGGAAGCAATCTCTTTGTTTCTAAGCTTGCGAACCTGTCTATCCAAAATAGCAATAGGCTCCTCCTCAAACGACAAGTCTGGATTCAATGCCACCAAATCGAATGAAAGTATGTGAGACTCATCGGGTACATACTTTCGGAGCATAGAGACATGAAACACAGGATGCACGGATGATAAATTAGGTGGCAAGGCCAGTCTATAGGCTATCTCTCCAACTATCTCCAAAATCTCAAATAGGCCAATAAATCAAGGGCTAAGCTTGCCCTTCTTCCTAAACCGCATCACACCTTCATGGGTGATACTTTGAGCCAAACGTGATCGCCCTTCATAAACTCTAATGCTTGGACCCTCCCATCAGCATAACTTTTTTGTTGACTCTGGGCCATCAATAATCTACCCCGAATCATTCGGACCTGCTCCATAGCATCTCTCAGAATCTGCATCTAATGAGTCAATCTTAGCAGAATCAAACCAACCAATCGGAGATCTACACCCTCTACCATACAATGCCTCAAATAGAGCCATCTGAATACTAGAGCGATAACTATTATTGTATGCGAACTCTGCTAAGGGCAAGTGTTGGTCCAAATGGGTACCAAAATCAATCACACATGCTCGCAGCATGTCCTCCAACACCTGAATAGTCTGCTCAGACTGTCCATCTGTCTGAGGGTGAAACGCTGAGCTCATATTCAGCTTAGTACCTAGACCATGCTGCAAGGCCCTCCAAAAATGTGAAGTGAAAAGTGAACCCCGATCAGAAATGATAAAAATAGGCACACCATACAATCTAACTATCTGACTGATGTAAAGCTCAACTAACTTCTCTGTTGTATACTTAACCTTGACAAGAATGAAATAGACAGACTTAGTTAATCGATCCACAACTACCCAGATAGAATCATAACCGCCCACAGCAGTAGGCAAACCCACCACAAAATCCATAGTGATTCGCTCCACTTCCATGAAGGAATGGGCATCCTCTGAAACTCACCTCCAGGCCGCTGGTGCTCACACTTAACCTGCTGACAAGTCAAACACTTAACCACAAACTCTGAAATATCCTTCTTCATACAACATCACCAATAGTGCTGACTTAGGTCATGATACATCTTCGCTGCTCCTGGATGAATGAAATAACGAGTACCGTGAGCGTCCTCAAGAATTAATCTAATCAAATCACCTACCTTATGCACACAGACTCGACCTCCAATCCTTAAAACACCATTGGGATCAAGCATTGCTCCCTCAACCTCTCCTCTGGTCATTTTGTCTCTGATGAGGCATAACTTCTCGTCCTCAAACTGACGTTCTCGAATCTGGTCCATCAGGGAAGAACGAGTTCCAAGGAAAGCAAGTATGCCGTCCTCATCAGAAAGCCATAAACTGACTAGGCCATTCGCTAGACGCTGAACATCCCTGGCCAAAGGTTGCTCCTCCACTCGAATGGTGGCTAGACTCCCCATGCTAGAAGTCTTTCTGCTCAAGGCGTCAGCCACAACATTTGCCTTCCCCGGATGATATAGGGCGGTTAAATCATACTCCTTTAGTAACTCCATCCACCTACGCTGCCTCAAGTTTAGATCCTTTTGACTGAAAATATACTGAAGACTCCTATGATAAGTGAAGATCTCGCAATGTACACCATATAAATAGTGACGCTACAGCTTAAGCACAAAAAACCACAGTCGTTAACTCTAAGTCATGAGTAGGGTAGTTTTTCTCATGAACCTTCAACTGTCTAGACGCATAGACAATAACTTTACCTTTTTTCATCAATACACCACCTAATCCAACTCTCGAAGCATCACAATACACCATAAAGTCCACACCTGCCTCAGGTAGCGTCAAAATGGGAGCTGAAGTTAATAAGGTTTTGAGCTTTTGGAAGCTTGCCTCGCACTCATCGGTCCAATGAAAAGGATACATTCTTCTGAGTTAATCTAGTCGATGGGGCTGCAATGTAAGAAAAACCCTGGATAAACCACCTATAATACCCTGCTAACCCTACAAAACTACGAATCTCAGTAGCTGAAGTTGGCCTCAACCAACCTTTAACTGGCTCAACCTTAGCTAGATCTACTTTGATCCCCTCTTTAGACGCCACATGCCCTAAGAATACCATCGAATCAAGCCAAAACTCACACTTGGAGAATTTTGCATATAGTTTTTCCTCCCACAACCTTTGTAACACTATCCTCAAGTGACTAACATGATCAGCCTCAGTCTTGGAATACACCAAGATGTCATAGATGAATACTACAACAAAAGAATCTAAGTACAGATGGAACACCCTATTCATCAACTCCATGAAAGTTGCAGGGGCGTTAGTCAGCCCAAAGGACATCAACAAAAATTCGTAGTGTGGCCATAAAGAGTTCGCAAAGCTGTCTAACGAATATCTGATACCCTAATCCTCAACTGATGATAATCATACCTTAAGTCAATCTTAGAAAACACAGCCGCTCCGTGAAGCTGATCAAATAAGTCATCAATATGGGGAAGAGGTTACCTTATTTAACTGCCTGTAATCTATATACATCCTCATAGACCCGTCTTTTTTTTGCACAAACAAGACTGGGGCACCCCAAGGTGACACACTAGGACGAATGAACCCTTTGCTTAGCAAATCTTGAAGTTGCTCTTTTAATTCCTTCAATTCAGCCGGAGCCATTCTATACGGAGGAATGGACATGGGCTTAGTGCCTGGTTCTAGGTCAATCAGAAAGTCAATATCCCTATCGGGTGGAATACCTGGAAGGCCAGTGGGAAACACATCGCAAACTCCTGAACCACAGGGATAGACTCTATAGAAGGTGGTTCAATTAGCATCTCGGATGAAAGCCAAGAGGACAGATACCCCTTATCAATCAATTTCTAGGCATGAATGTAGGAGATAACTTTACTAGGATAAGAACTACTATCACCCTTTCGCTCAATCTTTAGTACACTGGGCAATGGTCATAGTTTTTACATAGCAGTCAAGGATAGCATGATAGGGAGAAAGCCAATCCATCCCCAAGATAACATCAAAATCTACCATATCTAGAATAATTTTATCTACCTAAGTATCATACCCAGCCAAAGAAACAAGACAGGATTGATATACCCGATCCACCACTAAAGGTTTACCTACTGGTGTAGAAACATGCACGGGCACGGACATCCGGTCACATAATAACTCAAACCCAGATGAAAAGTATGTAGACACAAAAGAGCAGGTAGATCTGGGATCAAATAACACAGATACAGGCCGATGACAGATTGGAACAATACCTATAATAATTGCGTCTGAGGCCTCTGCCTCGGATCTTCCAAGAAACGCATATCACTGAGCTCCTTTTCCATCCCCGTTCTGAGCTACACCTCGATCTCCACCACGTGGAACCAAAGTACCACTATCTGGATTCCTGCCACCTCTAGTAGTTTGACCCCTGCTCGACCTCTAGCCAGTGGAGCCGAATTTCTAACTGAAGCTGCCGAATTAGTATGATGGGGTCCCAAATGAGTCTGAAAGGGGCACTGTCGAATCATATGTCCCAGATCCCCACACTCAAAATAAGACCTCGGTGTAGAGGACTATTGTCCACCGAAAGAACTATTATGACCACTGCGATTAGAACTCTGGGACCCTCGAGACATCTGTCCACCCTCAGCTGCTGGCATAGATGCATATATCGGACCATGTCGTCTGAAAGATCCACCACTCCTATGCAAATCCCTACCTCCTGATGAAGTACTAGAAAATTGACCCGTAATATGAGCCTTCTTAGGATCTCCGAACTCTTGTCGAACCAGCAACTCTGCCTCCTTGGTAGTGCTCACAGTAGACTGAAAAGAAGCCCCCGCATGAGATGCTCTGAATACATAGGATCTAATCGAGAAGTTCAAACCCCTCACAAATCTATGGACTCTTTCCCCCTCATTTGGAATCGTAGTTAAGGCATGTCGGGATAACTGACAAAAATGGGCTTCATACTCGATAACAGTCATGCCTCTTTTCCTTAAGTCCTCAAACCTCAATCGACTCTCTTCTGCACACTCCAAGGAATGAAGCTCTCCTTAAAAGAATTAGAGAACACACCCCAATCCACTAGAGGGGATCCAGCTGGTCTAGATGCTACATAAGTCCTCCACCATTCCCTGGCTGGTCCACGGAGCTGAAGTGCCACAAACGCTGATCAACTATCCCCACTGCATATAGCATCTCATGGCACAAAGTCATAAATTCATGGGCGTCCTCGTTCTTACTTCCCTGAATTTGAGGTGGTCTCATCTTTTGAAATCTTTCGTAACTAAGCTGATCATTTGTTGCTAGAATCGCCTCTGGAGCAGTTTGTTCACCAATAGCTGGTCTAGGAACCACAGGGGGCTGACCCACCTGATCCTAATGTACTACACCCTGATGCTGCCCTGAAGTTTGTTCTTCCACTCTCGGTTAGGAAATTCCCTGCGTGCTTGTCGTACCACCCCCCGAGTTAGGTTTTCAAGCATACCCATCATCCTCAACAGAGTGTCCTGAAGTAAAGGTGTAGTTGTGGGCTCTGGAAGGGCCTGATCCTCATTAACATTTATTTGTGGCTCTGGAGAAGCCTCTCTATCCTGCCCTCTAACCGGTGTCGCTCCTTGGGCACGTCCCCTCACTAACGTCACTCCACGAGCACGACCTCTAGCTCGACCCCTCCCTCTACCTCTAACTGGGGTCTCAGCCATTGTCTCGGCAGTAGTCTCACCTCTACCACCAGTAGTACTAGCTCTAGTCCTTGCCATCTGTCAAGAGAACTTATGCACCACTTATTACTAACGAAAATAACCACACACGATAAGAGAGAATGAATAAAAAGAAGTTTCCTAACAGTCTTCATAGCCTCTCCAAGATAAGTATAAACATCTCCCTACCGATCCTCGAGACTCTATTTAGACTTGACTTGTACACACATGAGACCTATGAACCTAGGGCTCTGATATCAACTTGTCACGACCATAAAATTTGCGTGATGGCACTTGCTCAATCCCACCAGAACAAGTCAGCCTTAACTGAAAGGGATAATAAACATATCGCGCGGAAGTAATTAACTAGAGTAAATAACTAAATCTGAGAATTTCCATAAACTTAAATACCACCTAAGGATTGGTTGTCACACATACAAGCCACTAACAATATAGAAAATCAAAGAAATACAAGTCCAAATTGTCCTTCTTCTAAAATAGAACAAGTACAGAAGAAATAGGAACAAGAGAGTTAGCCAGATGTCAACAGCTACCTCTCTAGGTCTCCTGGGAAGCCTCGGAGGATCAAGGAAAATACTATTCACTATTCGGGCTCATAACCTACACAATTGTAGAAGCAAGGGGTGAGTACCAAATACCACGCGGTACCCAGCAAGTCAACTAACAAAACAAAGGAAGTCTAATAGAATACACAAACTCCTTTTGTCCCAATCGATCTCCACGACTACAACCTGCACAGAAAGTTATTCCAACCCAGCAATACATAATACATAATAAAGATGGTATTTCACTATATCACAATTCCAAAGCACAAGCTAGAAGTGATATCACAATCAATCATAAGAATAACATCATGCTATGCAATAATATGCAAGAGTGAAATGCAATGCTTATGCAATAATCACCAACAAAGATCTCGGCATTATAACATCACTGAAAAGTATCTCAATATCACATCATCGCCGGCAAAAACCTCGGCGTCACAATATCATCATAAATACGCCAGCAAAGACCTCGACATCACAATATCATCATAAATTCGCTGACAAAGACCTCGACATCACAATATCATCATAAAGTTTTCAACATCATAATTTTGCCGGCAAAGACCTCAGCATCATATCTTGACCGGTAAAGATCTCGGTCCAAATATTTTCCATCTCACTCATAACAATATCTGGAATCAATGCAAATATGCATGTCATGGAATGAATGAACATGATATGAATTTCATAGACACATTCACTCACTATCTTCAACCACAACAATATATATATCAAAAATATAGAATTCTCATCACTTCACCATATTTATCGATTCAAGTACCATAATAACATGCCAACTCGCATTCACATTTTTAATCTTCTCATTTCTTATAATATTAAAATATTTCATGGATCACACGTAGGAAAAAAGAGAATTTGAGAATTCTACGAGAATTACAAAATTTTGAAAGTCCACTTGTCTTAGTCAAATCACGGTCAATCTAATATTTTGGCCTTTCCTTTTTGAATGGAATCCGTAGCACCACGATCTATTCAAATAAATTATCACCATAAGATTTCAAAACTCGCAAAACCCATATTACTATATGTTTAGCCTAGACCCAAAGATCAACGAATTTTTTTATTAATTTCTAAAGTTTCAAGTCTAGGATTTAATCTTAAATCCCCCAAATAATATAATTCTAATTCTCACAACTTAAAGAATAATATTATATTCGGTACATATAAATTAGGAGCAACTGTCACTAATTACACCCCAACTTAACTTCATATAAACTCTTTTCACATAGAATATAAATATCAAGATATAATATAATCTCAAATAATAAAATCCTCATATAATAGCAAGGGAATAAAAAAAAAACTTCCTCATCAACAACTTCTTTTAAATCTCTAACTCAAGTAAACAAAGTGACATGTAGGGTCTTTCGATTTAACTTTGATACACCAAGATAAATTCATCGCTCATTATAAATAATATTCTCATAATAAAGTAATTAAAAGTACACGAAAAAAACTCATTTATATAAAATATCTTATATATAAAAGATTTAGAAAATAGGAGCAACTTACAAGAATAAAATTGTCGAAACTCTACACAATAAAACACCTCCCTTCAACTAATAAAACTCTCATAAAATATTGTGCAGTATGTATATGTTTTCTCCTGGTACACTCACTCGTTTTCTTCTTCTCAACGAATGAGCAGAATGCTCAATTTTCTTCTGCTTATTTTTTTTCGTTCGCTCTGTCTCTACGGACAAAATGAGCCTCTTATATACAGGCTTAAATGTCTTCTGCTCAACACCTTTAGCATTAAAATAATGTAAAGAGGAGTAACAATTCTTAGTGCAGATAGATATAATTAATTAAAATATATCAAGTGGAGAAATGATTCAACATGATAATGTTAAAATATTAAAGCACTACACAATGATAATAATAAAAATATACTAGTTCATAAAGATGCATACGAAATTATAAAAAAAATGTTATAACAATCCCCCTTCTTAAAAATCCTCTTTACACTATACCAACTCAAGTAGGCAAAATTTCGGGCTCGTTATATTGTGTCATTGTTTGAAAAAAGAAAGAGAAAATGTTGATGGGTGGAAAGGAGAAAGAAAGAGAAAGGGTTAAAGGATATAGTAAAACGAGAAGGGGGATGAAAAAGGAAAAGGGGTAGGGGAAAGGGGAGACATGCGTGGTCGAGAAAATATGGAGTTAAATTTAAATACACGACGAATTAAATTAGATCAATTAATGAGCTTCTTGAAATATCAAAGTGAAATAATTAATTTTAGAATAATTCATAATTAAATCAAGATAATTAACAAGAAAACAAAATCTTTTTTTAGAATGATTTTTGAACAAATATAACTCTAAAATAGCTTAAAATATATGTTTTTTTCCGAAGATAATTATTTCACATTGTTAAAAATTGAAGAAGTTCAATAATTAATTTATAATGTGGAAAGTCAAAATTGGGTGTCTACAATATGATGATATTGAGGTATTGTTGATGATGAGACACTGTTGATGTCGAGATATTGTTGATCATGAGACACTGTTGATATTGAGACATTGATGATATTGAGATAGTGATGGCATTGAGATGATGAGATCATTTTGATTGATGATATTGTGATATGATTTTGATCATGTACATTACATTTATTATTACTTGTGCATTGATACTTGTGATGGATACACCTGCGATGTGAGTAAGGAAACATGTGGATTGGTGGCCGAGGTCTCTATCCATCGAGCTGACATAATATGCCAGTAGTCTAAGGCCATTTACGAATGGTCCGATGTTATTTCTGGATAGGTGACATGAACCAAGGTCATTGCCGATCATGATCACAGATACATGGACAGATGTTTCCCATGGATTCTATTTGAGGCACACATAGTGATCAGCGGATATGTACTCTAGGACATACATGCATCATGATTATTTGATATTGCATCGCATTATTTACATCTCATGACATTCATTCCATCTCATATCATATCTGATTGATATAGTTGTGTACTGTGTATGAGATTGTATACTTATTATATCCTTAATCTTGGTGTAGTTGTTGAATCTACTTATATACTTGTGGATTGAGGTGCAATGCTAGCTAGATGATGAGTAAATCCATATTATTGTGATCTACATGTATTATATTGTGTTGCGACTTTTTGAGTGTATGTTTGTAGTTCAGCGGATTGTAGTTGGGATTTAAGGAGTTACTTGTGTTTTTTATTGCTTTACTATATGTTAGTTCCATTTTATTGAGTATCCTGTTGTTTGGTGCTCACGTCTTGTTACATTTTTGTAGATTGTGAGCCCGGTCCATCCTGTTAGACTTCTGTTTGTTGGATCGAGCTTCTGGATCACTTGTGAGGTAGCTGTTACTGTCTTCAACAAGTCTTTGAGAATTCCATTTATGTTTGTTCTACTGTAGGACTAGACATTATGGCTTGCATTTCATTTGAACATTATGTACTTAAAGGTTTATACATGTGACATCAATACTAGGGATAATTGTAGCTTATTTCCTTCCGCTTATCTATATATTTAGACTGTTATCTTCTGTTTTATCTTTATTTGTTAAGTTATTTGGATTTTGAGCTGACCTTGATAGGTTAGATGAGTATATAACACCTAAATTTCTAATGGTAACATCAAATGAGGTCGACTCTATGATCACGTGCAAATGGAGTATACCGAAACTAATCTTTTAAGATCTACGGTCTCTATTTAATTTTCTTCTTAAACTACTAATTTACTCGAGCGGCTATAAGAAGGCTTGACGGATTTTAGTGCAAATGCTGAAAATTCATTGAGCGTGAAACTTTTTGGCAGAGAGTGCCAGACCAAGACAGAATATAGAAAGCCGAGTGGTGATGGTTGAAGGCGCACAGAACAAGTAACCGTATGCTGTTCCGCCACATAAGGGTCCTTTTGCGCGCTCCTTGGTAAAGTGGGACCCGCAAGCTCCATTTTCAGCCGTAACTGAACTCCCAAATCTTGGCCCACGAGCCCTGTCACCTTTCTGTTATTTTCCATCGTCGGATTTCTCACCTTCTCTTTGCTAGCTGCTTCTCGAACTTGTAGCCTTTCTACTATTACTCCATTCACTATTCCATCTTCAACACCAATCTCATAATCCCATTGAAATCTCAATTCCTTTTTTCGTATATGCTACTGCGGCAATTCGATGAGTTTTTCATGCAGTAGCAGTTATTTTCAGTTTCCCTCGACGTTTCAAAGAAATCCCAGCAGAAGAACACTTCATCGGCGATGGAGGCATCGGAGATTGAAATGGAATCCTCATCATCGTCATACAGTTCTCGCGATTCGGAATTTAAATCATATGCCATTAGAAAATCTATTTCAAAATATAGTTTCGCAATTTCCTTCTGTAAATACACTCGATTTAATTGCTCCAGCCCTAGGTTTTGTATCTGGTTTTGCTCTCCACCAATCTCAATCAAAAACCTCACTAAAACTTCTGGAAACTTCTGTTTCGGACCTCGGAGAATGGATCTTGTTCACTAGTCCGACACCGTTTAATCGATTTGTTGTATTACGCTGTCCGTCTATATCGTTTCAGGATAGTGAGCTTATGGAGGACGTGAACGAGAGGCTTGTAAAGGAAGATAGGCATTTCCTGAGGCTAGATAAAGGCAAAATTCAGTTGAGGGATTCTGACTGTTGTGATGAGAAGTTGGTGTATCAGAGAGTATGTTTGAGTATGGAGGATGGAGGAGTAGTGTCGCTGGATTGGCCAGCGAATTTGAACTTGGAAGATGAACATGGATTGGATTCGACTTTGGTTATTGTCCCGGGAACAACGGAGGGAAGTATGGATAAGAATATTCGAGAATTTGTGGTTGAGAGTTTGAGGAGAGGGTGTTTTCCTGTCGTCATGAATCCTAGAGGTTGTGCTGGTTCACCATTGACAACTGCCAGGTGAGAAATGCAATCTCATTCTACTGGTAATCATGTGTTCTACTTGTATTGTTCTGCATTTGATTCGTTTAAATGCTGCATAGTATATATTTTGCATTACCATCCTCTTGTGAACTGAATGTGAAACTACTACTGTTTCTTCGTGATAATCCTAAGAAGTTAGTGTTGATGCAGAAATAAGAATTTTAGGTTTTTGGTTCTTTCTCAGTGACTGGTTTGTCGTTATTAAGTGTTAGTGCTTCAATCTGGTAATTGCAGCATCCTGTTTAGCTTTCTGGCATCCGAACTAAATAGATGCAGTCACAGATAAATTTATGTTTGAAGATTGCTTGTTATCAAAATAAGAAAGGAGTACTGTAGGTTTTACGTAGCATTCTTCACAGCCTTTCCTTACTTTTATGTGCAAAACTTATTAGTTCAGAAAAGAGATTATCTTTCTTAGTTTATGGAACAAATCTCTGGTGTAATGGAAATTGTGGTTTGGCTTCTTGATAGTCTCTTTAAAATTTGTTGCTTCCAGTTGTGTCCATTCAGCATGTCTCTTGTAATAAGCTAAGGAAGAAAAGATGACTACTTTATTTATGTAGGTTATTTACAGCTGCGGACAGCGAT
This sequence comes from Solanum medicagineum, assembly GCA_026153255.1. Classification (NCBI taxonomy): domain Eukaryota; kingdom Viridiplantae; phylum Streptophyta; class Magnoliopsida; order Solanales; family Solanaceae; genus Solanum; species Solanum medicagineum. The sequence continues at coordinate 4,526,698 of JAPFFP010000099.1, forward strand.
GATATCTCCGCAGTTGTCCAATTTATCAATAAGAAAAGGCCATGGTCAACGATAATGAGCGTGGGCTGTGGTTATGGCGCCAACATGTTGACAAAGTATCTGGCTGAGGTTGGAGAAAAAACACCTCTTACAGCTGCTACTTGCATAAACAATCCTTTTGACCTGGAGGAGGCAACAAGAGCCAGACCTCATCACATTGCTTTAGACCAAAAGCTGACACGGGGCTTAGTAGATATATTGGGATCTAACATGGTAAAGAACTCTGCCTTTACATAAAGCTGTCAGTGAAGGACTGATATCTGGAGTTTTTGTTTGACTCATGCTTAGCCTTTTTATGTTCAGTTTGTTTGTATGAGGCATTGCTCTGAATGCTGTTACCCTGTGTTTAAGAATTCCGTGAAAGCTTGACACCTCTTTAACATTTCTAAGATGTGTGCAGGAACTATTTCAAGGTCGTGGAAAAGGCTTTGATGTCCAAAATGCTCTTTTGGCAACGTCTGTTAGGGACTTTGAGAAAGCAATATCAATGGTGTCTTATGGATTTGATGCTATTGAGGATTTCTATGCAAAATCCAGTACAAGGAATGTGGTTGGCAACGTAAAGATTCCTCTTCTTTTTATACAGGTAACATTTTGTTCATTCAGTAAATGGTGAGTTTAAATTTGTCCCTCTAATATCACATTGAACATAAAGAAATCCTTTAACTTTGTAAAATAGGGACACTTTTTCTCCATCCAAACTCATCCAATCAAGATTTAACAGATCCCCCACCCCCAACCCACCCCCTTCCTGCTACCTCTTACTTCTTAGTTGTTGTCAATGACCACCACTATGTTCGTTCTTATCAAGATATGCTCTCTGCAGCACTGTCAACTTTTTTGTCATTAATGGAGTGCACTTCCTCGATTCATTGCACAACTTGAAAAATAATAAGCGAGGAAAAGTCCATTTTCTGCTATGCCTAGTTATTCATCCAATCAGTTCTTGTCCTGAGCCTGTAATTTAAGGAATCCTTAAAAGACCAATTGCTGTACTTTGGGGAGACAAACAAGGTGAAGATCTATAGAATCTTCTGCTTGTCAGCTCAATTAGCTAAGGAGATTATATACCTGGATGCCGTTGAGGTGCTTTATTCTCCTGTAAACAAAAATTTGGATACCAAAGACCAGAAGCTATTCATGGTTAAAGCACCTCCTTCGTTCTTTTTATTATTGGTTGATATCAAAGCACCTCTAGTTCCTTGATTCTAAAGATACCCACTGGTAGCAACTTTGGAGGTCATAAAGAATAATTTGAGTCGCAGATTGTGAAAGAAGAACCAAGGAGTTTAAGGATGAGTAACAAGGCATACAATTCCTGTGGAGAACAGAATCGTGAGAGGCACTTATTGTGCAAAATGCAAACTTGTAAGGTAAACCATTGGTGAGTTTTCCAAATAAATCTAAAAACCCCAATAACAAAAGAAATATGACTATTCTGGGTATGTTGTTGTAAAATTCCTTAGGATTGAACAATGAGCACTGTAAAACTTTTGGGAGATACAGAGTAAGATGGAGGGGAGTTGTATTGGGAAATTTTTATTTTTATTTTTTTTAAAAAAAAGAGAGAAAAGAGATGATGAGTGGAGAAAGGGTCAGGTTTTATCCTGGTAACACTGGAGAGTCAGCTTGGATGGATTAAAAGTGTCCCTGTTCTGCTAACTAAGAGGAATTTTTATGTTCAGAATAATGTTAGAAGGACAAGAATTAACTGACCCATAACCTAAGGGATGATTTTGGTCATTTTTCTCTTGTTTTTGAATTTCATCCAGGTGGTCTGAGAGTTGGTGCAAGTGATGTTGGATACTGTTCAGAATAATATAATCAGACATCTGTCTAGAATATAGGACATAAAATATGACTTACCTCAGGGACTTGTTACCCCAATATTCTTTCGATTCTGCTCTCTATAATTCATAACGCTAGCTGTAGCATTGCATGCTTAGATAATCTTTGAACCCCTGGATATGAAGGGAAACGGAAGAATGTGATGGAAGATGGACAAGTCCCTGATTAAAAACAATAATAATATTGGAGACTGCAATCTTTTGTGGTCCTTTCTGGATAATTTAAAACCTTCATTATTCGGTGTCAATATAAAAAGATGGTGTTGCTTCACTTTTTCAAGAGAGCACCTGAAGGCTTGAAATTTGCTAACAGCTGCAATCAGAAGAGAACAGTTAAATATCTGTTCCAGTACTTATATTTCAAGTATCAACGCAGTTTATTCTAGATGCATTGCAAATTGATTATAAACTGGGACATATTATGAATTTCGTGGTTTCTTTGATTTTTTCAGAGTGATGAAGGGTCAGTCCCCTTGTACTCTGTTCCACGTAGTTCAATAGCAGAAAATCCATACACAAGTCTACTCTTGTGCTCTTATTTTCCACATAATGAAACAACAAATAGCAGATCAACTCTATCTTGGTGCCAGCATCTGACAATTGAGGTTACAATCATAACTGTTATTCGTCATGGTTCACTTTTGCTACTCCATACTCCTTATTTATTTGATTCCCAAAATTATTGTCTGCAGTGGCTCACATCTGTGGAGCTTGGACTTTTGAAGGGTCGTCATCCTCTTCTGGAGGATGTTGATGTCACCATTAATCTGTCCAAGGGTCTTACGCTTGTGGGCGGTCCATCTGATAGAAGTTTTAGATCAAACAAGCTCTTGAATCTTCCAAACTCAGATGCTTTAGATGGTTACTCCATAGATCCGTCACTGAGAAAAGTTGGAGGAGGAGATAATGAAGCACCAATTTATTCAAGATATGGAAGAGATTTAAAAGATCTCCAAAGCACTGGACAGCAACATGAAACCTATAGAAACTTACAAAATGGTAGTGCTGATGATGCAGAACCAGGAGAAAAGGAGGCTGGAAGTCCTGTTGATGGTGGAAGAGGCCAAGTGCTACAGACTGCAGAAATGGTCATGAATATGCTTGATGTGACAATGCTTGACACATTAACAGAAGAACAGAAGAAGAAGGTACTTCTTATCTGTTACCTTTTGACTTGTGGTAATTTTATGAACTATTTGTTTTTTTATTTTGGAGGTAAGCTGAGCTGACTCTACTCATTGGCAAGCTAGATAACTTTGGTATGTTCAAGACTTGACCTAAACTGTGGCAGGTCCTGACGGCTGTTGGTCAAGGGGAGTCATTAATGAAAGCTTTGCAAGATGCTGTTCCCGATGCTGTTCGTGGAAAGCTTACCACTGCTGTCTCTGGAATTTTACAAAATCAAGGTTCAGATCTCAAAATTAATGGACTATTAAGTCTTGGACATATTCCAAATGTGACATCTGGCTCAATGTCAAAAATAGAAAAGGATGGAGGAGTTTCAAACACAGATGGCGAAACTGAAACTTCTAACTTATCAAATGCGAAGACGGGGGCAAGTGATTTTTCAGATGAATTTGATAATACCACCTCTAGCACTGACAAGCACTCTCAAGAGCTTGTTTCAGAACCTGAGGCAGTAGAAAACGTCCAAAAATCTGTAGATACAGGTCAGTCTCAAGCAATGAGTAGTCATGGGAGTGAAGTTCCTGCTTTAGAAAATACGGATACAAATGATGTGGAGAAGAAGAATCAAAGTGTAGGTCTTTCTGTAGAAAACTCTGCCGTAGCTTCTGATTACAAGGAAAATGAGTCAAAAGCTGGAGCTAAGGTTGAGAGTTCAAGTGGTCCTGAAGTGGATGGTGGCACTGAGAAAGTGATTGCTGAGCAATTCAAAGTGCAGCATGATGGTCGGAAATATCAGACAGACTTAAAAGAAGAGATCTTTACCCAACAAAAGGAAGAAAAAATTGCTGATATTTATAGTGATCAGGACAAATCAATATCTCCCCCCCAGACAGATGATAAAACATCGATTGAGACCAACCTAATGGAAAATGAAGGTTCTGATAATGTCAAAAGAGAAGAAAGAAGTACACTGACCAACTCAAATCAAATTATTCCCAATGCCCCAAGCTTTGATGTTTCTCAAGCACTGGATGCCCTGACTGGAATTGATGATTCAACTCAGTTAGCTGTTAATAGTGTATTTCATGTACTTGAAGATATGATTAATCAGTTGGATGGGGTAGGAAACACAGAAAGTGAAATCAAGAATGGAGATGATATAGAAGGACTTAAGAAAAGTGGAACCAAGGATGGGGACAATGAAGATGGACTTAAGGACAGAGACAAGGTTCTTGATCAAAATACTAGCCGTATGGCTGATAACCATGACTTAGATCATGTTGAGAAGACTGAGAGCAAAGTACATTCAGATTCCCAAGAAAACTACGAAACAGATTTATTCGGTGAAGTTGAAAGTGGTACTGTCATTGTTCAAGAAAGTGATAAAGAAAGCCACACAGAAGGTGGTACGAAGAGAAAAAACGTTGTCGGTGCAGAGCTTCCTCCAGGGGATTCACTTAAGTCTCTGAATTACATTCAAAAAACTGTTCCTGTCTACATGAATACCAATTTCTCTGGAGACCCAATTTACAAAGAATATCTTCGAAGCTATTTAAGTTCAAAGGCTGTGATAAACAAATCATTAGATTTAGATACCACAACAGCTTTGTTTCTCGACTACTTCCCAGAAGAAGGACGATGGAAACTTTTGGAGCAAACTGGGAGTAATAGTGGTATATCTGATGGTGTTGTAGCTGATGAAAAAAGTCATGTGAAAATGCAGCATGATTCATCTATGAAAAAAGATAATATGGATAATGTTATTGAACCATCTTATGTAATATTTGACCATGAACACCAGAATCCTGATGAAGAATGTGTGACTTCAAACAATTCTAATGAGAATATTGAAGTTGACAGTGACACCGCACATGGATCTGCTTTATTTTTAAGAAATATTATAGTGGACGCTTTAAAGGTTGAAGTTGCACGGAAAGTAAGTCCTGAAGACCTGGAGGAAATGCAGCCCAAACTCTCCAATGAACTGGAACATGTTGCAAATGCTATCTGTCAGGCTGCAGGGCATGAAGAGGAACTTGTTTCATTTATCAAGAGTAAGGACCGTCCTTCAGAGAAAGTGGGTACACTTCATGCAGAGCATGTTGTACATGCCATTTCATCATCAGTTCAGGGAACTAGTTATTTGAGAAAGGTATTGCCTGTTGGAGTTATTGTAGGCTGCAGCTTGGCTGCTTTGAGAAAGGTTTTTGATATATATGCAGAAGAAAGAAATGGCCAAAGCAAAGAGTTGATCCTTGATGAAATCAGTGAACTAGAGAAAGTAGACTCTATCCCAACAGCCAACAAGGGGATTGAGGAAATTCGTCCTAATGGACAAGTGCATGGATTGCAGAGTCCAGCTTGCCAAGTTGAGAGAGCAGCTGATTCAGAAAATTCAGACAGAAAGTCTATGATGGTTGGAGCTGTTACGGCAGCCCTCGGAGCATCAGTACTGCTTGTCCATCAACAGGTAAAATCAACATAAAATTTGGCTAGTTGAGTATTATTTAGAGAGGGTTGCGATAACTAACAACCTGACTAATTATTCAACATCATAAGTTAGCACCTGCCTTGCATAATCCATCTAGGCTTGTTCTTCACATGTTTAAATCTCTCAGGAAATTTTCAAAATCTAAAAACTACTTTTCCACCATTTTCTTTAGGGATTGACCAGAACTTTCGTTTGAATGTCTTTCTTTGACACAGATTTCACATTCTTTAGCCCGAGAAAGGAGTGGGAGGGCATTAACGATAGCCTCTACATAGTAGAGTGAACTCATGAACTGGGACATAGCTATCATATTTTTGACCTTTAAGAACTGATTTTCATTTTTTTTTATAGCCTAAAGAAACCAGAGTGTTGCATTCACCTTGAGTAGAATGCAATGAATATTTTGGACAAAAATTCAGTGGAATTTTGTGATGTACTGGCTTCTTAGCTGCGTTTTTGGGGTAAACCATCTATTTTTTCAGTTTTTTTTTTGGGTGGGTGGGTGGGGGGGGGTGGATAAGGAAATTTTCATGCTTAACAGGTAAAGGAAATCTGAGATTTTATGCTGCCCATTTCTTAATTTATTTGTGCCATTCTTTCTATACATTCTTAAATATATCATATGTATGTTCTTTAAGGATGCTGAAACTCTTGAGAATTCTTCCAAGAACTTTGAGGATGAGAAAAATCAAAGCAAAGAAGTGGGCAAGCTTGGTGAGGAAACAATTGATAAAACTCACAATAACATAGTCACAAGCCTTGCTGAGAAAGCCATGTCCGTAGCTGCTCCTGTGGTGCCTATGAAAGAAGATGGTGCAGTGGATCATGAAAGGTCTTATAATCTTCACATCATGCTTTTTTTTTCTTTTACTTCAAATTGTCCTCAAAATCCACTTGTTATCCTCTTTTTCTTAAATAGGCTGGTGTCAATGTTGACGGAATTGGGACAGAAGGGTGGCATCCTGAAATTGGTCACAAAAGTTGCATTGCTTTGGGGTGGTATACGAGGTGCAATTAGTCTAACTGACAGGCTCATCTCATTTCTGCGCATTGCTGAACGTCCTGTGTTCCAGAGGTAAGATATTGCATCATTTTACTACAAAAAGAAGTATTGCGTCTTTTATCTATGTTCTAGATGCAGGATAAAAGAACTAAATACACATATTGATGAAATCTTTGTTTTAAAGCAAAACTCATCTCTCAATGATTTTGTTTGGAAGTGTGTTAATTTTATGATTAAAGGAAATCATGTGAATCTTACTTAGAAAGGAAATAATTTGAATCTTTTAGCCGTTTGGTTACAGATTGGAGTTATTCAGGTATTAGTTATGCAAGGTTTTGTTATGTAGGTATTAGTTATGCAAGGTTTTGTTATGTAGGTATTAGTCATGCAGGTATCAGTTATGTAGGCATTACTAATGCAGGATTTAGTTATTTAGAGATTACAATACATTAATAAGCTAACTCTTATTTTTTTAATTCAAAAAATGTTTAATGAGCTAATATTTGTTATACCCATTAAATAACGAAAAAGGGTCAAATATACCCCTTATCATTAGAAAGTTTAAATATATCCCTCGTTATAATTCCTCAAATATACCCCTTTCATTATACTTTTGATCCAAATATACCTTCTCATTATACTTTGGCACAATGCCTTAATTTTGACAAGGAACACGTGAAAAGCTCAAAATTAAATAAGGCATTCTCAATTTTAAATATACGCCTAGATCTTCATTTGGTTTTTCCCCTCAAAAGTTACTTATCTTTTAAAAATAAAAAAGGTGAAATGTGCAACTTCAGTTATAAAAAGAGAAAAGGTTCGCCCTAGGCATACATTTCCCAATGTCATGACTACTTGATTACTATGATGATAATATGATAATTTTCATATGTTTTTTAATCAAACATTTCGGGTAATATTTGATAAATTTTGGCATGCTGACAGTCCATTCCTTGGCTAAATTTTGGGTGACATTTGAAAAATCTTGGCATGCTGACAGTATAGGACTAAATGTGTAATTTACCATTTTAATACATGTATAACTAATATCCACACAACTTATTCCATCTTCTATCCCGCATAAACTATACGTAGATTTTCTCATAAGTTATGTAAGTATTAATTATGTAACAACAACAACATACCCAGTGAAATCCCACAAGTGGGGTTTGGGGAGGGTAGAATGTACACAGACCTTACCAAACACGGTATAAAATTAATGCATGAATACCTTTTATACAATATTTGGAAACCTACCAACCAAATATCTATAAAATTAATACATGAATAACTTTACCTATTTGCAACCCAAGCATGGTATAAATTAATACATGAATAATCCAAGTTATTCATGTACTTGTTTTTCCCTTATCCAGTAACCATACTGCTTTAACTAAGGAACATCTCAGGATTAAGTGACATCTTCTCCAAGAATGGCAAGAAATCATATGTCGGCTGTTTGTTTCTTCTTCTTACTCTTCTACATGCTTAGATGCTGAAATGGATGTGATGATAGGCAAAATTTGGACGCTTTGCTCATAGTTATTGGCATTGGTGGGTGAATTTAGTCTGCATTTAACAGATAGCTCCCTTTGCATTACTGACTGAATTACTTTAGTGATTACCTTTCATGGCTTCTGTCAGGCTTTTACCTCTTTCTTTAGGCTGGATGTAAACATGAGTGGAGGAAATTCTAGTCTCCAGAAATTACCCTACTTTTATCTCTTTCTTTAAGTCTGGATGAAAACACGAGTGAAGAAACCTCTAGTCCCCCAGCATTCACCTTCAGGGTGATTTTTTTTTTTTAAAAAAAACAGCCTTCTGCATAAAATTAGTTCTGGTTCTCTTTCATAATGTGCCTCTGTCTTAGGAATGTGGGGATCTCAGGACAAGTAATTATGTAGTTTACCTTTTGGACTTCAGTTTCTTAACCACATATGTTTGTTTGACCTCCCTAGTGAGCAGCAGCTCTCTGATGATCTTATGTTTTTGGGAGGGTGGGGAGGAGGGAGGTGTGTGCTTTATCTATAAAAGTCATTATTATTAATTTATACATTTAAAACCACTCAAAATGTAAAATAAACCAGCAGTCCAGCACTAATTCATTTAAAACAAACTGAGATGCAGCTATTTCTTTACAGATCTTCAATATCGCAATTGGGATTGTGCAGTTAATCCTGAGATGCCCTATACTTCCTATCCTCTTTCAAGCAAGACATTTTATCCATCTTTAGATGATCCTATAATTTAAAATTATAGGGTCTCAGTTTCTTTTCACGAGTGTGAGGTCACTGACATGTTACCTCATGAGCTATGAGTAGAGTCAATGGGGCCTTCATTCTTTCTGCAGATTTTAGCTATGTGTCAATAAGTTTTTAGACTGAGCTCTCTGTTATTTCACTTAGCCTGACATGCTATTATACTGATGTTGCTTGATGCTGGAACTTGCACCAGGATTCTTGCATTTATTGGTATGGTGCTTGTTTTATGGTCACCAGTGGTCGTCCCATTTCTGCCCACACTTGTGCAAAGTTGGACAACACAGAAGCCATCCAGGACTGCTGAGCTCATTTGTATTATTGGCCTGTACATGTCTATTTTCGTACTAGTTACTCTATGGGGCAAAAGGATACGTGGCTATGAGAACCCGCTTGAGCAGTATGGGCTAGATATGACTTCAGTGCAGAAGGTAAAATTTCTCTTTGTTAAAAGTCAACTAATGCTTTAAAGTTGACAAAGTAACTACTTATTGAGAAAGCACCTTGCCTATCCGAGTCTCTTTGTTCTGTAATACTGTATTATGATTTAGAAGTATCATCAGATAGTGAATAAGACTTCCTTCCTTCCTTCTCTCTAAATTCTTCATGCTCTTCCATGGGATCACATCACTTGATTGAGGTTGAGATTAACTTACACAGTTAAATTCAACTCCAATTACTCGTTTCTTGTATTTTGGAATGCTATGAAACTCATCAGTCTAGGAAAGTATATAGCTGGAAAGTATCTGGAACATATATTTTCTGTAATGTAATGAGATATCCTACTTCCATGGTTTTCATGACAAATAGAGATGACATATTACGTTCACACTCTTGCAGGTTAACTATTTCAATTCCCATTTCTTACAATCTGACCTACACTTAGATTTTAGCACTTATTTTATTTTAACCCATGTAATATGGTGTGAGTGCTAATTATAGGCCTTTATATGTTGCTGGAGTACTAGCAATGTCAGTTATGTTGAATGAAAACCTAATTTCCGTATTTACTTTCTGCCATTTTCTTCTTTCTAAGCTTTCTTTGTTTCTTTTTTACAAAAATGCACTGTCACATTGAGCACATTCCAGCTCATTTAGAGCAGTTGTCATCATATATGGTAAAGAACTCATATCTTTAGCAATGACTTTCCATCAAGACATCTTTTTCTTTATTTCCCTGCTGTGTCAATAGTAGCAGGGATGGACTTGGGAGAGTCTTGTGTGGTACCTCATTTTCTGTTTTTCGCTTTAATTGTGAGATCATAATATCAGTTACGCTGACATTCTTCAAGAATCAGTTCATGATTTGGGCCTTGAATATTTATATTTCTCTCAGTAACATTTTTAAAGCATTGAAGCAACAACATTACCCCAATGCCTCCAAGGCTCCCGCCCATTGCAGGGTAAGGGGGGGTCCGATGTACGCAGCCTGACCCCTATGTTTAAAAACATAACACGACTGTTTCCAGATGACCAATGATGAGCGTCGAAAGTTGCATTGACTAACTGCTACTTCACAATTGAAAGAAGCGCAGACAGTTTAAAGAGCCATTTTGCTTTATTCCGTCATACCCCAAAGCCAAAAAATAGTGAATCTTTGGCTCCATCCAAGATTGATGGATTGAAGGATATTCTATTTTACTTGCATTACTCAGGTGCTGCCTGCCTTTCTTGCAGGTACAGAGTTTTCTGAAAGGTTTATTTGGAGGAACCATCCTTGTTTTGCTAATATATTCTGTGAACTCCTTAATTGGCTGTGTTGATTTCTGTGTTCCCGTGGCTCTTCCAATCTCATCATCAGCTTTAACCTGGCTAAAGGTGTATGGTCGGATATTTGTTTTATTTGTTCAAGGACTCACAACTGCCACAGGTGTTGCCATTGTTGAGGAGTTTCTTTTCAGGTCATGGTTGCCTGACGAAATTGCTGCTGACCTGGGATATCATCGTGGAATTGTAATTTCTGGACTCACATTTGCTTTGTTTCAAAGGTACGTGCTTATTGTTGATCTGACAATGCATTTCAGCCTTTTGACATGGATTTGTGTCCTGAGTTTTTAGGCTAATTGTCCTTCAAGCTGCCTATTTTTTTTCTCATTTCAGCTTCAATCATCTGGGGAAAAATTCATTATTTTCTTCAAGCTGCCTATTTCTTAATCTTTTGAAAGTTCAGAAATTATTTGAATGATTGAATTAGGGTTTCCTGGGAATCTTTTCCCTATATTTGTTTCGTTCTATTTAGTGCTCTTTTGTCTTGCATACATGCACCTCCTGTCAATCTTGCCTCTTCGGATGCAGCCTCTTGGGCCTCGGCGCACCGCAAAATGTTTTCTCTTGTATGGTTGATTGCTTTTCTTAATGCTACTACCCTTTTCCTTCCATTATGCAAATGAAATTCCAGCAAAGTGATTATGTCACATATTCATAAAAAAATTTCAGGTCACCTTGGGCAGTGCCTAGCTTGTGGCTATTGTCACTGGCTCTTGCAGGTGTTCGACAAAGAAGCCAAAGCCTATTCCTGACAATTGGGCTGCGTTCGGGGATGCTGGCTTCGAGTTATATTTTACACAGTGGGGGTTTTTTGACTTATCAACCAAAATTCCCTCCATGGTTTACAGGGTCTTATCCAGCTCAACCCTTTAGTGGAGTAGTTGGCCTTGCATTCGCTTTGTCACTGGCAATACTTCTGTACCCTGGGGAGCCTCTTCGTAGGAAGAAAATAGCCAGGAAAATTAGGGAATGAAATGTATGTAACTTTCTATTGGCAAGATTAGTTAACAGGTACCCAAAATACAACCTGCTTCTTTAAGGAAAGCTGAAAATGTTGGTTGCTTTTGCCGCTTGCGTGGTACATACTCCAGCTTTTGTTTATATTGGAAAGAGCAGCTGAGATTGTTGTAGTGAAGCAAAAACTGTGGCAGTATATGTCACCAGACAGGAAGCTCTCCTTAAGTTGTTTATAAGTGTACAAATGAGGCAAATTTTGTAGTTAAGTGGAATTTAAATGGGAATTTCAAAAAACCTCTTTATTCCCCACCTTATACCTGTACATGTAAGTTGTCCTTTTTTGGCTGCAAGGGAAGAAGCAGAAATCATTCACCACTGAAGTTATACAAACTGGAAGAGCAAGTTGTTTACTCTATAATTCTCTTCATTTCCTGCAAATATTTTCTTTAAGTTCTAGATTCAGGGTGTGCTTCAGTACCATGGAAAGTATTCTTTTATCGAACATAAGTGATTTTTTCACTTAGTTTTTTTCGTGTGTTTGGTCACTAAATTAAAAAAGCTGTTAGTTCAAGAGCGTTTATATGTAACTAGGAAAACATTATGGAGGTGAGGGTCGGGTAAGGTGGTCAAGGTAGGGCCACGAAAGTGAGCTGAAAATACTACTTTGCAACATTTTTCTCTACTAATTAAGAAATCATTTCTTGATTTTCTAGAAACTTATTGTGTTGGAGAATATTTGGGTTATAGCTGCTCCGCCACTGTAACGATCGTAGAAGCAACTTCTCGCACATCAAAAATCAAAACCACCGCCTATTCTCTTATGATCTTCCCTCTAGCACCGAACTTAGAATCACCATTGTGTCTCATATTAGATTAAATTTACTTGCACCTGATGTATACACCAACTCATGTGTTTTAATTGGAGTACATAAATTGATTAACATGTGTTTTACTTCATTAAATCACATAACCATGAAAAATTGCATTAGTTTGGGTCCTTTGGGATATATACTGGATGTGGGTAAGTTTTTACTGTCTCATATTTAATAGAGATTCTCTTGTATCATAGATATTAGCCGCTCAACTTGTAAATAAAGAATATATGGCCATCTCCAAAGTGATGCACCTTGAAGAATTAATCAATTCCAGGAGATTAATCTCAAGGAAGAAGGAGCTAACATTAGGGTATAACCAAGGATGACAACTAAAATTGAGAGGATTAAGAGAAAAGAAGAATTGTATTATGATTTCTCAATAGTTGTGAATCCTTACACGTTAGTATTTGTAGCTAATCATTGATTGATAACCACCTCACTCTTGTACTTTGCTACAGTAACTTTGTTACAATTCCGTTAGAACAATATGTAACTAACTTTTGAATCATAATTGTTTTGCGTCTTCTTATCCTGCTACACTTGTATCAATACCCCTCTGTGAAGAACATCTTAGTCCTTGAGGATGAAAATTAGGAAATCCTGTGCGTAACTCTAAAATAAATTGCCAAGTAGCTTGATGTCACAGGCTTAGACTTTTGCTAAGACTTTCGTGTGACACTTGCCGTTCACGATCTTACAAGTACAAAGCCTATTTGTATTGATCGCTGAGGGAATGCTAGATATGAGAAGACAAGAGAGCTTTTAGAAAGAAGACTTGTATATTGATTTGGAAGATTGCCTTACAATTTCTGGATGGATGGCAAAGTGAGTGACCCGCTCTATTTATATTGCCTGCTTGAGGTCAAAGTGTAATTAAAATTTACTATACAAATCCCTCACTATTTACACTTTAGTCCCTACTCTACTGTCACACCCCGAGAGGGTACCCTAGGCGTGACCGACACTCAAGGACTATTGCTAGTCCCCGAGCGAACCACTTGGCCTCACCGTCACATCTTACTCAACAACGGAAGAATACTCAATGAAAAGATTTAAAGAAAAGACAAAGATATCATAAATAGTTTTCAAAATAAGTCTGAAATACTCAATAATACTCCATTCTAGGTCTATGAAGCCTCTACTCTAAACGTCTAGAAGGTACCATGACAAGTCATAGCTACCCAACTCAAAGCAAATAAAGAAACTGAATAAAGTAAAGACAAGCTCCTCCGGATAGTAAGGATGACTCACCAAATCTCTGGAACTCAGGAACTTTGAACCACAACGGTGCACCTGTTGAAGTCCTTTATATCCAGTATCTATATCACAAAACAATGCAGCTCCGAGTGGCGTCAGTACGTGGAATGTACGGTATGTACACGGGCTAAAACTAAACAGATAAGAATCAAACTAATCGATAGATTCGACTCAAGGCTCAACTCTTCATCTCATAACTTAACTCAAGAAATCATGAAAGTTTTTATGTTTGAAATCATGCTTTAGAAATAGACTCAGTGTTTAATGCAACACAGTTTTGAAAATCAGGATATGCTCAACTCAGATGTTGCTTGGGAGTTTCTCTGAATGACATACTCTCAACTCCACCATTACTTCATGGTGATGTACAATGAATGTGGCATCGTTGCCTCGCCCGTCCTTAACTTTCCACGAAAAAGGATGCATCAACCTCTACCTCTCTCTTGGATCTATAAGAGATGTCTACTTGTGGGACAAGAGTCATCGGAATAAGTCGTGTGACTATCCTACGTTGGCAACGTAGTTCTGTGAGATTGAGTATGTATATGAATGCTCACTCACCGATTTAGACATATACATTCGCTCCCCGCTCGATGCTCGATATTCCTCCCGATACTAAAGCATGCTCAGCTCATCAATCAATTCATTACTTAACTCATCATCATCTGATAACTCAATGTTCAATCAAGAAATCAAACGCAACCCCTTTGGGGTATCTCATCTCATCAATCATCTCATCAATCTCAACTCATCTTAATTATTCAACAATTCAATTAATCAATGCAAGAAGTCAAACTTGACTTAGACTCAATACAGTCATTTAGACTCATCAATTAATTCATCATGTAAGACAAACAAGATATCATATATCATAACGTATGCGACTCAATGCAACATACTCCTCATGCTCATGTATACTCAAGTTACCCAACTCAATATGCATCCATCTACTCAACTCAATATGCTCAATTTACTCAACTCAATATACTCAATTTATGCATAAAATTCCATGGAAACATGTAAATTAGGGTTCATACTATCAAGAATGGAAATACATGTATACCTCTCACATTCATACTTATGAAAATATAGGAATTATATCATGTGATGTAATGTAAAATAAGACCTCATGTGAATACAAGGATATAGTATTAAAATAGAAGGAATTTCTTAAAAGCCTAAACTCTTTTCAAATCTTGACTCAAGGAATATGAAGGGGCGTGTGGAGGAAAGATTTCACACTTTGGCAAGCCTTACATACCAGGGATGAAGATTAGCACCAATCTCCACTGGTAAGTTCAACTCTACCTCAAGACTTTAGATTCCTCTTCTCTTCTCCTCTCAGAACCCTCACCTTGAACGCTAAGAAAATTGAGTTTTTGAGGCCCTTGACTTTGAGGAAAATGACCTTAATACTCGTTTATTAGACTCGGGGTATGTTGGGAATGTCTAAAATACCCTTCCCAAAATTTAAAAGAAAAAGCGTCACTAAAATTGCATTAGTCCGTGACACGCCAGGGACGCGGACTAGTGTACTTTCCACCAAAAATCCTTCGAACGAATTTTACTCCTTCTGTCAAAAATTTTAAAAAAACATAAGTGTAAGTGCGCGTCGCACCTGGGGCGCGTATCAACACCATCTCCGTTTTAATTAGAAAAAATTATTTTTTGACTCGACTGCTCTAAAATCGGGTTGAGACCACTTTCCCACTCAGTTTTTCGTGCTGATCGCAAATTCGGTCTCAAAGTTTCCATCCAAGCTTGGGAAGACGCGTTATACGCATGATTACATTCTAGGGCCATTTTGAAAATCTCGTCAGGCGTTACATCCACAAGACTAGAGAATTCTAAGGACTTTTAAGTTTTATTTACAATATTCTAGAGCCTTCGGTAAACCATTCTAAGACCTATATTCCCTCCCCTTCAAGAGGTGGGTCATGACACTCAACCCAACCTGATGTGGCGACGACCATGGAGCACTGTCGCTGCTACAAGAACTCCAGCACTTTGTCTTCAAATTCCACAAGTCTTCATACTTCTCCTATATGGCCTCCTCAGGAGATTGTCCCTTCCAATAGACTAGAAACATACCAGTGGCTGGCTGTCCCCATTTGTGCTTGTATTGGTAGTCCATGATTGCTTCAATATCCCGGTCATGTGAGGCAGTGCCTGTGATAAGTGCCCCACTTATCTGTCCACGACTTAGATCATCCTTGTGCTCATGGTATGGTTTGAGGATGTTGACATAGAAGACAGGATGAACCTTTAATAATGGTGGTAGCTCTAACCTGTATGAGATCTTTCCCACCTTGGCAACGATAGTGAATAGGCCTTGTACTTCCGCACCAAGTTTTGATGCATGCCTCGTAGTGCCTTAAACTGTCTTGGGTTGAACTTGACCAAGGCCAAGTCTCCAACCTAACACTTGCAGTTGGAAAACTTCATCTTCTTTGCTGCCTTGTCTAAGTATAACTTAGTAGTGTCCATCTGCTCTTCAAAGCCTTTGGGCATGTGATATGCCCCCAAACTCTTGCCCTCGAATGCGACCGGTAGTGAATATGGAGTTTGAGGCTGTTGGCCTGTGGCTAACTAAAATGGCGTCTTTTCGATAGTCTCACTTTTCTGCAAGTTATATGAGAATTGGGCTGCATCAAGAAACTTTTCCCAATCTCTCCGATGAGAGCTCACAAAGTGCCTAAGATAACACTCCAATAAGGCATTGACCCTCTATATTTAGTCATCCATCTATGGATAGAAACTGGTGGAGAAATGTAACTCTGTGCCAAGGATCTCGAACAATTTTTCTAGGAGTTTCCATTGAAATGCGGGTCTTGATCACTTATGATGTGCCTCAGAAGCCCCCAACACTTTACCATGTTTTGAAGAATAGTTGGGCAGCCTCCTTGGCAGTACAACCTGCTGCAGTGGGCATGAAACTAGTATACTTTGAGAATCGGTCCACCATAACCATTATTGTCTCGTACCCTTCAGACATTGGCAAACAAGTGATGAAGTCCATATTGATGCTTTCCAATGGATGCTTTGCTACTAGTAATGGCTCCAAGATTCCTCCAGGTTGGCTTTGCTATGTCTTATCTTGTTGGCACATAAGATAAGTTTGACGTAGCACTCTATATCACCCCATATTCCTGGCCAATAATATATTGCCTCGATGAGAGCTCTCGTACGCGGCTGCCTAGGATGCCCAGCCCATAGCATGTCATGACTCTCCTTCAAAAATTTGCTGTCTAATGTTCCTATACTTTGGAACATAGATCCAACGTCTGGCTGTAAGAAGGAGTCCATGTTCTATATAGAAGCTCCTTATTTTGCCTTGTGATGCCAATTCCATGAGTTTCTTCACTTCTGTATGATGTTGTAAACCCTCGTTGATATCATCACACAATGGGTTGTAGTGATGGAATCCAGCTCGGCCTTCCTACTTAATGCATCTGCTACGACATTTCCCTTGCCCTGCTTGTACTTCAGCTCATAGTCAAATTTGGCCAGGAAGTCCTGCCACCTTGCCTGCTTTGGGGTGAGCTTTTTCTGTGACTGAAAATAGCTAGTAGCCATATTGTCGATCTTGAACACGAACTTGGACCCAAGTAAGTAGTGTCTCTGTGTGTGCAAGCAATATACAATAGTGGTCATCTCCTTCTCTTGCACCGTGTACCATCATTTTGTCTTATTCAGTTTGTGGCTTTCAAATGTGATGGGGTGCCTCTCCTACATTAGCACACCCCCAATAGCGTAGTCTAAGGCATATGTGTGCACCTCAAATATCTTGGAGAATTCTAGTAGGGATAGAACAACTCCTCTGACACGGTAGCCTTTAGGCCTTCAAATGAATTTTGGCACTCCTTGCTCCAAACCCATAGCTTATTTTTCTTCAATAGCTCTATTAGTGGAGCGGCTTCGACAAAGTAGCCACCTATGAACCAATGGTAGTAGTTAGCCACCCCAAGGAATGATCTAAGCTCCATTACCTTTGTGGGTGTCTCTCAGTCCTTGATGGTCTACACCTTAGCTACATCCATGCGCAACTGGCCTTGACTTATGATGTGCCCCAAGAAGTGTACCTTATATTAAACGAATTTGTACTTCTCCCGCTTGATATATAACTTATTCTCCTGTAGGACTAGCAATACCTTGTTCAAATGCTGCATGTGTTCCTCCATGGTGTTGTTACAGAAGGCTATGTGAACTAGGTACACCACCACAAACTAATCCAAGTAGGGATGAAAGCTATTATTCATTAATCTGTAGAAGGTGGCAAGTGCATTAGTTAAGCCGAAGGGCATCACCAACCACTTGTATGCTCTATATCTCGTCACTCATGTTATGTTCATCTCGTCCCCTTCTGCTATCCACAACATATAATAGCCCTTCTGGAGATCTACCTTGGTGAAGTACTTTTCCTATCCCAGCCCGTAGAATAGGTCCGCGATAAGCGGTATGGGTACTTATTTTTCATGGTCACCTTGTTGAGCACCCGATAGTCTATGCATAGGCCCAATGATCTATCCTTCGTTTTTTGAAATAACATTGGTGCTCCATAGGGTGCCTTCCAGGGATGAATATAGTCAGCCTTGAGGAGCTCCTTCAGCTGCTTCCTTAGCTTCTCTAATTCGGGTGGTGCCATGCGATATGGTGGATAGGAGGGTGGCCTAGCTCTCGACTCCAATTCTATCTTGTGATCTACCTCCCCCCTTGGAGGCAAGTGTCTTGGTAGCTCTTTCAACATCACATCCTTATTTTCTTCTAGCACCTTCTATATGAATAGTGGCAAGGTCTCTTTCTCACCATCTTCTTCACTCAAACTCGTGATGGTGGCCAAGTATGTTGGCTCTCTTTCTTTTGTCCCTTCACGATTTGCATGGCCGATAAATGGGATAGGCCTTTCGACTTTGGTACCTTGACTAGTGGCACCATGAAAGACCCTTTCCTTTATATGACTAGTAGTTGTTGGCGGTAGGGGTCAATCATAGTGTGGCACTTTTGGAAGAATTCCTGCCCAAGAATGAAATCTAATATGTGCAATGGGGAAATGATAAAGTTACTC
This sequence comes from Solanum medicagineum, assembly GCA_026153255.1. Lineage (NCBI taxonomy): Eukaryota > Viridiplantae > Streptophyta > Magnoliopsida > Solanales > Solanaceae > Solanum > Solanum medicagineum. The sequence continues at coordinate 4,545,385 of JAPFFP010000099.1, forward strand.
TTACCTTGCCACTTGCCCAATGTGATGTCTACTTTTAAGCTACTCCACATATAGGAGTAGGTAGGGCATTCACCATCTTAAGGCATATGTCACTCGGGTCGTAGCTTAGCCCCAAGTTGGCTGCCGCTGACTTTGTCATGATGTTTGCTTCTCCTCCAGTGTCCACCATGGCAAAAGATAGTTTGCGATTTATGACTATATCTATATACTGCATTGGGTTGTTCTCCCGCTTCCCTAGCTACTTGGGGATGGCACAACAAACCCAATGATGTGCACCTAGATGGTGCTCGAGCCTTGTCCACGGTGTTGCATATTATCTCCTTCTCCTTGTGATCCCGTTGTATAGCACCAAGTTTCTTCATTTGTGGGCACCTGGCATAGCCGTGACCTTCGCATATGTAACAACTGTTTCCCTTCGACGATAACTACTCCTTCTCAGCATAGCCTTGAGAGCTGAACTTCTTGCCGTTGGCTCTATCTTTGGTCTTGGGTGGGTGTTTCTCCTTGCCTTTGCCACAATCTCCCCCACCATTAGCATAACTACTCTTTTCTACTTTCACCTTTCTTTTTCATGCTTGAAGTTAGTCAGGGCTTCTAGTTGGGTAATGGCTTCATCGATGGTGGTCACCTATCTACACTCCAAATCCATCATGGCCTAGTTTTGTAGGTTTTCCATGAAGTGAAACATCATGTCTACATCAGTAATATTAGGGATCTCGAGTGTGAGGGTAGTGAATTCCTTCATATAGGCCCGTGTGTTACCCGTCTGCTTCAGCTTCTTGAACTTGCACTCAGCATCATAGATGACGTTGTTTAGGAAAAATGCCTTCTTGAACTCATTCCTGAACTGCTCCTATAAACTAATTGTGCATAGCCCCTTCCCCAACTCTGACTCCTTCCTTTTCCACCACACCATGGCCATCTCTGTTAGCTACAACATGACTATGTTGATCTTCATCTCATCGTTCTTTACTTTGTTTCACTTTAAGTAGTTCTCCAAGTGACATAGGAAGTTCTCTACCTCTTGTACATCACAAGCGCCCTTGAACACAGGTGGCTTGGAAGCTTAAATCCTAGCCTCCCTGTCTCTAGTAGACACAAAGCATCTCCCTTCCTCGAGGCCTTCCTTAAGTGCCTTCATTCTGGCGCTTATGGCCTTCATCTTGGCATTCATGGTCTCCATCCTGCTCAGCGTGTCCATGAGTTGGCACTCCAAGAAATTGATAGGTTCTTTCACCTCATACTCCATAGCATTACTCTCGTCCAATTCTTTCTGGATGCTGTCTTTCTCCTCAAAGATGAACTCTTCCAAGCTTTTTAATTTTCTATCGAACTAGTTCAAGAGGTTCTCAAGGATCTCCACTGCTTGCATGGCATTATCCACCCTCGCTATCCACTCTACGCCGGGCAAAAGAACTTATTGTCAACCTCTTTCAGATATGAATCTATCTGATTCAGAAGGGAAGAACTTGCATCAGCATCTCAATTTCAATTCAAACATGGGTTTGATTCACACTCCATGTTCTGAGAAAGATTTATCATCCGAAAAGAGGAAA
>JAPFFP010000099.1:4550091-4563803 GCA_026153255.1 Solanum medicagineum
GTGGAAATAATTTGCTGAAATCAAAGTGAAAGGGAATAAGGGACAATTTCACAATGATGCAATATTAAAAATAGTGTAAGTAACTACAATCACTTTGTTTGTCCATGAGCATACTAACTACATCATAAACAGATGGGACCAGTAATGGTCGATCTCCAACAAATAGAAAGAAGTCCAAAATAGTGCAACATAGAAAGTAAACGCCTCAGAAGGGCTACAAATACATCGTCTAAAAATAAAACTAAGATACATGATGGAATGAAAAAGTGGAGGAGTCCCAAACTAAGGGCTCACCACAAATAATAAAGCTAGTCTTGAACGGAGTACTAGCTATAAGCTAGTGGAGGAGTATCTGTCCCTGCATGGTTAAATCATGCAGGCAAAATATGTGTTAGTACATTGGTATATACTAAGTATGTGAGATGCAATGCATGGATGAATTTGTAAAGCCATCATCCTTAAACATAACATATAAGTATACATATGATAAAAGATAAATAAAGTAAGCTTAAGCATGCACAAGGAATATGGCTCAAGATCAATGTGAGATAGTGCATAAGAAAGCATATATATTGAAAACATAACATAAGATCATAAGGCTTGTGAGAATAGACCATAACGATAATAGGACCATGTGACCTACTACATGGAATCCAATGAACGCTTTCCATTGGGAAAAGACCAATGCAGTCCTTCTATTAGGAAAAGGCCAATGCATTCCTTCAATTGGAAAAAGAGAATCTACATATCAAGGTAGATATCCAAAACTTAGTAAATTTGCAATTTCATCTTTCATAACATTTGTGCGTACGTGGATCGACTAGCCTAGCCTACAAAGGCTCCTAAAGTTGCACATTGTCAGGGACATTGAGATTTAGCTTTAAGGGGGTCATGCTTCAACTAACAGAATGAATCCCAATCTCTAATCCTCTTGGTGCTAAGTCATCCCATGAAATATTTAAAACATATTCTTAGAATCATAAGTAGCAATCAATAAGAGTAGCGCGAACCTTAGGAACCACTATATGAGGATTGTCCTTTCATCTTGGGGACCTATTATAACATCTTTATGGAAATTATCGTCATACTTATATCTTTGATAAACTTAACTTGGAAGCTTTTCATTAATGCTCTACTCATAATCATAAATCATAGAAAGCTTTACTTGAAAACGAGGTGGATTAGGCTTTATTAAGGAACAATCATAAATCGCATAAATCATTGTATAAACTAAATTAAAACTCAAGATAACAATACTGCCCTGGACAACTCCAAAAATTATGATGAGACCATTTCTAGATTTAGTTTTACCATTCGAAAAGACTAGAACTATCAAAATTTCGATCAGAGCTTTCCAACTCCGAATGTTGACCCAAGTCAAACTTTGGTTCCCGAAACAACTAAAAACACAACTTTAGGCCTAAAAACCTCATTGTAACTCCAAATTCAGTTCTGCAACTTCTCCTAGACTAGATTCAACATTCTGGAGCTGATGGAATCGATGAATTTCTAATCCGACGTTCAAAACTCAAAATGGCACAATAATTCAGTTTTTCAACGACTTAAGCTTCCAAAAATGTCAAAATTCATATTTTCAACTTTTAAAACTTGGATTTCAGTTTCAACAATATATATAGTTTAAAATAGTCCGAAAGTAACTTATGAAAGTGTAAAACAATAATTTTCATAGATAAAGTCAAAAATAACCAACTAGGTCATTACATTATTCACCACCAAAAATAATGTTCGTCCTCGCACATAAGAGAAAGAAGAGTACCTGAAGCCTCAAAAAGGTTGGGAAATCTAGCTCGCATGTCAGACTCCAACTCCCACGTAGCCTCATCAATAGAATGGTGTCGCCGCTGTACCTTGACAGAAGGTATATCCTTGGATCTTAGTCTCCAGACCTGCCTATCCAATATAACTATAGGATCCTCCTCAAAAACAAATTTGGACCCAACACAATAGAATCATAAGAGATCACATGCGACTCATCAGGAGTGTATCGGTGGAGCATAGAAACATGAAAAATAGGATACACTATGGTAAGGCCTCCTCACCAACTCTCCTCAAAATCTCAAATGGGCTAATGAATGTGGGACTGAGCTTGCTCCTCTTCTCAAATCTCTCACACTTTTCATGGGTAGGACTTTCAGCCAAACTCTGTCACCAACAGAGAACTCAAGAGGCCTAGTCCTCTGATCAGCATAACTCTTTTGGCGACTCTGAGTTGTCAATAGCCTATCCTGAATCAAACGACCCCGATCCATGGCATCTCTGAGTAGATCCACACTCAACAAATTTATTGAACCTGAGCTGAACCATCCAATGGTCTATATACACCTCCAACCATTGAAGGCCTCAAATGGTGCCATTTGTATACTAGAATGGTAACTGTTGTTATATGCAAATTCTTCCAATGGTATGTGTTGGTCCCACCGCCCTAAAATCAATCACACAGGCCCTAAGTGTGTCCTTTATCACCTGAATGATGCTTGGACAGTCCATCAATTTGGGGGTGAAAAGCTAAACTCAAATCCGCTTTAGTACCCAAACCACATTGTAGGTCCTGCCATAAATAGGAGGTGAGCACAGACCCTCTGTCTATTACTATAGACATTGGCATACCATGCTATCTAACAATGTCCCAAATATACAATCTAGCTAACTGCTCCGCATTATAGCTAGTGTTCATCCAAAAAAGTGTGTTGACTTGGTCAAACGATCAACAACCACCCAAATTGAGTCAAACTTGCCCAAGGCCATGAGCAAACCTGTAACGAAGTCCATTGTCAGTCTTTTCGACTTCCACTCGGGAAAGGCATCTTTTGCATCTATCCACCAGGATTTTGGAGCTCACACTTGACTTGTTGACTATTCAAACACTTTTCCACAAACTCAACAATGTCTCTCCTCGTACCAAACCGCCAATAATGTTGTTCTAGATCATGGTACAACTTTGTCACACCCGGGTGGTTAGAATATCTAGAACAATAGGCCTCCTCTAATATCAATCTCCCACCTCAGGCACACAAACTCTACCATTTATCCTTAATATGTTGTCACAATCAGCGATAGCCGCCTTGGCTTCACCTCTCAACACCTTGTTACAAAGCATGCACAACCTAGGGTCCTCAAGCTAAAGAGCACATATCTAATAAAGCAAAGAAGATTTAGCCTCAACAAACGCCAATACTGTCAGGAGGAGAAATAGCCAAACGAACGATCTGTCTAGCAAGTGAGTGGACTTCCAAAGCTAAGGGCCTTCCCTCAACCCTCAAGAATGCCAAACTCCTCATACTAGTAGCCTTTCGACTCAAACCATCTGCCACTACATTGTCCTTCCTGGGTGATACATAATATAGATATCATACTCCTTAAGCAACTCCAACCACCTATGTTATCTCATGTTCATATTAGGCTGAGAAAAGATGTATTTGAGACTCGCGATCGGTAAAGATCTCACAATGCACCCTATAAAGATAGTGTCACCACAACTTCAACAATATAACTGCAGCCAAATCCAAGTTATGGGTAGGGTAGTTTCTTTCATGCACCTTCAGTTGTCTAGAAGCATAGGCTGCTATACACCACCGAAATCCACTCCAGAAGAATCACAATGTACCACAAATGGCACTTCCTCCTTGGTAAAGCAAGAATTGGTGCTGAAGTCAACAAATCCTTCAGCTTTTGGAAGCTCGCCTCATACTCCTCAAACCAATGAAATGTCATATCCTTCTGAGTCAATCTAGTCAGGGGGCTGCTGTAGAGGAGAATCCCTGAAAAATGCTAATAATACCTCGCCAAACCAATGAAACTCCAAATCTTAGTCTGCAAAGTAGACCTAGCCGACTCATGAATAGCTGCCACCTTGGTTGTGATACTAAAAGATTATTGTATAGTTTTAAAAATTTTAAGTTGTTAATTATTATGACTTATAATATATTTTATATTAATTTTAAATAATATATGTTATTTATTTTGTTCTAATTTATGTTGCACATATAAAATTTTTTGAGAGTCAATAAATTTTTTTCTAGTTTTTAAATATTTTAAATTATTAACTTTTATAGTATATTTTGCATAAACTTTAAATAATGTATGTTACCCTTGTTGTCTCAATTTATCTGGCATTAAGAAAATTCAAGAATCAAAATTTTACATGGGCAATTATTGTGACCTATACATAAACTTTTTTATTCATTTGTATTATTACTTTTAAAAGTGTTTTCTTTTTTATACAAATATAATCATTGAAAGATATAAAAATAAATATTTAATTTTATTTGTCCAGTTTTGAAAAAAAATATTTTATCCTAATTTTAGTATTTACATGCTTAAAATAATTGATTGAGGTGATATATTAAGATCATTGTTGAAGCAACCGAAAAATAATTTATTAGAGATAATATTGTAAAATCATAGTTGAAGCACGTAAAAGAATATAATCAAGCAGTTGAAACAGTCATGTCAATCAGCAGCTGTGTTACAAAGATTAAATTAAAAACTCCACAAAATATTTTTATGGGTTCCACTTGCTTGACCGAGACTTTCACATTTTCTACATAATTTATTTATATTATTGTGTTGGTGTTTTGATTATTGCGATATATACAGTTTTCTGATGATATATATATGCCAGACACAATGGCTACTCTTGATATATATAGCCTGTAAAAGCTATACAGGCTAAAAATACATATTTTTCGGAAAAAAGAAAAAGATGTTTTGCTAACAAAAAATAATATACTTTCGAACCGTAACCGAAATTATTTTTCTTCAGGAAATAAGCTACAATAATTCGACTTTGTGTCATGAAGTAGAAGAATGAAAAAGAGATATTAATAGTGTATGTCATAAGCAGAAAATGGTAGTTTTTATTAATTAAAACTTCAACTGGATTTGGTTTAGTTGGATGACTATCTACATCTATGTTTGCAAACCTATGTTTCATTTACATTAACTTTGTTCATCTTATCTTCAACTCAAAATAAAGAATTTGAAGTGGAATAACTCATTTGAAGGGTATTTCTAAGTCATGAAAAATGTAATTTTGAACAGCAACAAAAGTAGTTTTTCTACGTTTGGTCTCTTTTGATGAAGAAGAAGAATGCAAGAGGCATTAATAGTGCATGTGATAAGCAGAAATGGTATTTTCATTAACCAAAACAAACACAACTTGCAATATTGTTTTCCCAAAAGATTTAAACAGAACATTACAAGATAAAACCTTCCATTCAAATGAGCATTAGAGGAAGGAAAGAATTGCATTCAGAAAGGAAAAAAAGGGAAAAATCCAAAACAGCAGTCTCTCCTTCATTGTGTGTTCCCATCTTCGTGGCGATCATTCCGCCTTTTCAACTATTCATCAATGGCCAATGGAACTTTCTCAGCCTGAAATAGCCAATCAACAAATATTCAATTAGAAGCAGAGCGGCAAACTTTATAATCAAGCTCAATTAAATACAAAAGTGACACCTACAGCTTTCTTAAACATGAGTTCATAAAACATATCGAGATAACGCTTCTTTGCATTAGCAACTTTGTCATTTTTGGTTGCATACTTCCAGAATCCATAAATCCCAGATATCGTGATCACCTTATGTGAATAAATTTGCCATGTATACCTAGTAAAAGTAGAATGTTAAAAAGTGTTAGTTTTAGTTCGTTCAAAAGATTAAAGGAACTCTGGTTGTGATGATTGAACGAGAAACATTACTTCTCAATGATACGTTGTAGACCTCCCTTGGAAATGTTATCCCAATAACTTGGATCTTCTTTGGATTTTTCAAAGAAATTGACCAAAAGATCAGTAGCCTTGTCGCCCTGATTAGGATCAATGTGGAATCCAGATTTTCCATGTACTATAATCTCAAATGGTCCTCCATTGCAAGTAGCAAAAGTCGGCAAACCACAAGTCATGGACTCTACAACTGTCAAACCGAAAGCCTCATAGAACGCTGGCTGAACGAAAGCACCCCTTGTGTCGGCTATGTATCGGTAAAGCTCCCCGTTCCTCACACGATTCATCTGGGAAGAAATCCACCTGAATTGGCCATTCAGGTAGTAGTTTTCAATAAGGTCATACATCTTCTTCATCTCTGCTTGCTCTTCCAAATCCTTGGATTCTTTCCTTCTGTCTCCACCAACAACCACAAGGTTAACAAGCTCCCTCAGCCTTGCATTCTTGGCATACCATTCCACGAGCCCTGTTAGATTCTTCACGCGATCTAGCCTTGCCATGGTGAAGAGAATTGGCTTGTTACGGTCCTTCAACACACATCTGATTAAGTTGATATAACAAATGATTAATCCAGTCCGAAAAGAAGTAGATACATGGAATGAAATGAAATGAAAAGAAAAGAAAATTAAGGAGACTAACAGATGCTCCTTATTCTCAACAGGACTGTAGAGAAGTTCTTCAATTTCAGGGTGGAACTTGGTTAGCCTTTTCTCCTTCTCAGTGTATGGGAAGTAGATTGACATATCAGCACCAGGCGAGACAATGTTGAATTTTGGATCAAACGAATCGATTCCATGGACTACTCGGTACAATCCAGGCATGGTAAAAGCAGTGTGGCTCTCATACTGTCCTACGGTGTTCTTGCTGCAAATATTAACAGAAAAATAAAAATAATGAAACAGGACTTAATATCAACAATTTCAAGTCCATTAGTATTTTTACCTTCCAGCAATTTCTTGGAAAGTGCTGGTGATGATGAAATCAGTGTGATTCATGGCAAAAAGATCAGCACTGAACTGACTTGAGAAATGATATTTGTCATCAAATTTCTTCCAGTAGAGGTCAGAGTTCGGATACTTGGTTTTCTCCAAGGCATGAGCAATAGTGCATTGAGTAGCCCCAAATTTCTTAGCCAACAAGGAGGCAGCAAGGTTACCCTCACTGTAGTTGCCAATGATCAAGTCTGGTTTAGTTTGCAATTCTTTGACGAGTTCTTCCGCAACATCCTGATGATTAATTTAAATGTATCTTAGTCATCAAACATTTTTCGATCTTAAATGAGAAGTTTCGAATAGATTTTGTTTGTTTTATGCTCAACCTCAGTGAAAGTTTCCATGTATGGCCAGACTTCGAATCTTGAGATCCATTTACGCAACATTCCCTTCTCAGTTCTAAATGGAACACGAATTATATGAGAATGCTCTGCCCCGTATACTTTCTCCATACGCTCACCACAAGTGGTTCCAACTGCATCAGGCAGCAGCCTGGTTACCTGATATGAAACAACAAAAATAATCAATTCAAGAAAGTAAGAAAGTGGAAAATCAATTTCATTTAGAGGTAAATCAAAGGGGGAACAAAGGATACATACAACAAGGATGCGAGGGATGATATCATCAAGTCCCTGAAGCTTCAAACGGAGAAGCATCTCTCTCTCCATGGCTGGAACTTGATCAAGAATGTAAACAACCTATTCAACATTCAAGCCCAAAATGAGAATGTTGATTGCTGGATAGAGAATGAAAATTTGTTGATTTTGCAGTATAAAACACTGTAATATTTGTCACTAGACACATACCTGGCCACCAGTGTCAGGATAACCGAGAACGTTTTCTTGAGCAAAATAACCATGTGGGGTGAGAATGACAACATTGAAAACCAATGGGATTCTTCCAAGGAAGTTTTCCAAAGAAGATGCATTAGGAGCCTCAAGGAGGTGCAACAGATGACTGATGGTTTCTTGCACGCGTTCAGCAGTGTTTCCCCATCCTCTTTCCAAACCAATCTCTTCAAACTTGGATTCAAAATCAGAGTGTGGAGTTTCTGGATTCAGGGTGCACAGATATTCCTCTGCTCTTTTCAGGACAAGTTGGAAACTATCCAGACTTTGGATGCTTTCTTTCACCATCAATGACTGTTCAAATTGACACAGTTAGAACACATGGTAATCATACAACTCAACCAAAAACAATAGCTTAGATTGTTCACTGGTAATTTTTTTACCTTTCCTTTGTAGTTATGCTGTTTGAGAAAGTCAAGGAGGCACTTGGCAATCTCCTTGTCATGGAACATTGTCGAAGCAATGTGGCGATTAAGAAACTCCAAACCATTACCAATGGAATCGGAAAGTGTCTTTGGAGGAGATACACAAGTAAATGGCTCAAAATCCACTTCCAAGATGTTTCCACTGGTAACATAATTTAGAGACAAACATTAAGAATCAAAAAATTAAAAGAAAAAACTTATAATTTGTCTTCAAGTTCATGACTCAAACTACCTTTCATCGACAACATTTTCTTTCAATTGAAGATATTCAGGGATGGTCAATTCAGCCACTTTCTGTTGCTTAAGATTCAATGACAAGTACTCCCACACACCGGGCCTTGGACGTACAGCTAGTGCAAGTCGTGGTGGTATAATAACAGCTTCCTGGCTGCAACTGAGAACTTCCACAAGTGCACTGCTACCAACATTTACTCCATTCTTCTTGCTGTTCACAGAAATCAAATGGTTCAAGAGATCAAGTGGTTTCATGACCCCTTTCCCTTCAGTTTCAATCCTGTGTCCAAAAAAATCCACATATTAGAGACAAATTATCAAAGATATCAATTAGCTACAAGCTATTCTAGCTAATTCCAGTCCTTTTTGTGGCGTAATGTATGCTAACATCAAAACGAAAATGTGTCGTAGTGCACCTCAATTTCAGAGCCGAAATTTCATCTGGATGGGCCAAAATGGCTTCTTCCAAACGTTCCTTAATGCTAAGACCACTGGCTGCCATTTTTTCCTCTGAAACTGAACTTTGTTTCTGTTGAAGAAAACAAAGAAAGAACGGATTAAACTTTTGATGTGAAAAAACAAATAAATGAGGCCAAATTTATAAGGATTGTGTAACTAATATGTTTAACTGTAGATGACCCCAGAGGTCTTAAAAAAGAAAAAGAAAAAGAAAAAGGAGATATTATTTCAATGATGAGAGATCTCAACTTGCACTAACTAATTTTCTAAGCAAGCCAGCTATTGTTATTTATTGGTGGAGCACCAAAAAGATGTAACACAACCACCAAACTTTAGGTGTAAGATTAATGATGACATTAGGGTACTATAATTATCAACCTACATCAAGGATATCTAAAGAAAAAGGAAAAGGGAAAAAAAGTTAAACCAATAAGGTGCGTGAAATAGATTATAAAGATGGTGAAATTTGACCTTAATCCCACAAATATTGGAAAAATGACTAAATGAATGCAGTTATAATGATAATGCTACAGAAAATGTGAATGGAAAAAACAAGAAGCAAGAAAGAGGACCTACAATGAAGAGCAAATGTTGAGGTAAGGATGGGTGAGATTTGTAGAAAAGACTATTGAAAAGACAGTTAAATTCTAAAATTATAAACCGCAAGGACTCTGTAAGGACCCAAATTTTTGCATAGCTCTAGTGACACTTGAAATTTGGTTCTAGAAAGTTTTGGGCCAAGGTCACACCTTATGGAAGCCTCCACAAGCTGAGTGACCCCTATATTGGACCCCCAAATCAGTTTAAACTCCTTCATTACTATTCATCTCATTCTAAACACGTAGTTTCTCATTCACTCGCTTAGATGCTTTCCCAATCCTCTTTTCGAACTCTAACCGAGGGATTCCCATGGAATCTCCAAGTTCACTTTCAAACCCTCAATTTAAGATTATTTATGTTGTTTAAGTCCATCATGGGCGCCCTACATCAAGCCAAGTTCAAAGGATTTTCGTTGGCTAAGTTTGACGCAAGTACCGGTAGAAGGGTCAATTTTAAAGGGATATATCTCTTAGCACAAAAGGAACTGGGTGGCCCATGACTTACCAAATTAAAGTCCTTTGAGTTAACTTTCCAACGCACTTGTTTCGCCTCATTTCAAGTTCGGATGAAGAAGTTAGGTCCGTTTTCGTGGAGCCCCTAAATGCAGTGATGTCACATGGGCACCTACACGGGCAGTGAGGCATCTCACGACTTGTGAGACTTCCCTTGAGCCTGAGATGACCACTTTTTGGCCAATTCTTGTGCCACGAAGAGCCACATGAACCGTGTGGTGTGGCACGGACCGTGAGGCCCTCCGTGAGGCTTCCGGAGTGAAACCTTTTCTAAGTGTTGAGCCAAGTTCCAACTTTCAGAATTTTTGCTAAGTATGGGTTCACGGGCAAGTTCACGAACCGTTAAGTGCAACATGGCCCGTTAAGCCGTCAATGAAGTGACTCCGACCAAATTATCTATCTGATTCTTTAATGGCATTTTCGTAAATTTGGTTATTCTCTATTGGTCTTTTTCAGATGCCTATGTTATTTTATGGCCATCTAAAGACCCAAAACCTATTTCAAACATACAAAATCACTCTTCATATATTTAAAATCCTCTCAAAAGCTTTCCACAAAAGAATTCTTGGATATTTCAACTTGGGTGCTAAGGAACTCAACTCTTCTCCAAAATTCTTTGGGGTTTCATCATCTTAGTGAAGGTATGTGGGCTTTGATCCTTGGTTACTTCCAATCAAGGAGACCCAATCTATTTTCAAGATATCTACATGAATTTTACTTACTTTAATTCGGGGTTTTAAATATTTTGATCCCTTAAATTCATCTAATGGATGGATTATGTTTATTTGGATTTTAAGATGATTTAAGTTTTGAAATATTGAATTTCATCATTTTTATGAATCTATGATTATGCATGTCCCTTTTTAAGGCTTATTTATGCATGGGTGATTATATTAGATTTCAAATGTGGATTTAATTATGTTTTCACTTGAATTTCATATTATATTGATGATTTTAGATTGAACCTAAATTACGCATGTCACTCTCATTTCATGCATAGTATATGCATCTCATGATTATGGAAATTTATGGAAATCATGAAATGGGTTAGGCCCAATTATGTTCTATTATATGATTTTGATAAGGTTTTGGATATTACAAGAATGTGATCACATATATGTACATTGATTATGGCTCTTTGAGCATTATGGGTGCTTGCACCATTATGTATGTATGAATGAGCTATCCCTATGCATGAGTATTATGAATTATGAATTACGATTTGGCATTTGAGCATAAATGTGCATTGAAATGATTTGAAAAATGACTATTGTCTCTTTTGAAAGTATGTATATTTATATGTATCTTGTGGGATGCCAACTTAACACCGATGGATTGGGGGCGTTAGGGCTATCCCCAACGGTCCTCTTCCTTTCCTTGAACTATGTGTCAACATAGGAATGGTAGTCATCACCGAAATGACTGGGCCGTAAGGGATGACTACTCATTTATGATATGATATGATATGTTTTGATATGAAAATCCTTCTGAAATGACTGGGTTGTAACGAAGGTGGCCACCACAAACGAAATGATCGGGTGGTAAGGTGTGGTGTAGATTACCTTTGGCAAATAATCTTCTCTCACCCCATGGGAGGTCAACATCAGGCGAATTCATGTAATAGCTCGCATGGGTTTGAAATGTCAGTTATGGTCACATCCCCACTATATATGAGCATCATTTGCACTTCATGCATCATGACTTTCATAGCATCTTGTTATATTACATTCTTTGCTATATTTATCTCTTTCTATATTATCTGCTCTTGTCATCTAACATTCTAGCAGGTTTTGGTAAGTTACATGCATTGCACCCGCATACTTAGTACATTCTAACTTACTAACACATACTCTTGCCCACATGATTTCACCATGTAGGGACAGAGGACTTTGATCATCCACCGTTCGACGCTTAGTTCGGATTCCAAGGTTACTTATGATGGTGAGTCCTATCTTCCAAAGACGATCCACCATCTATCTACCTATGTTACCTCCGTTTCTTTATGTAATTGAGGGTGAGCCCGGGAAATGCATGTCTTGGCCCTCGACCCATCTATGTAGAGGCATTGTTGGACACTTTGTAAACCTCTTTACGATATACGCTATGTGCTATGGCTAAGTCTATATTACGGATTTGTTATCTTTGACTATTGTTATGTGAAATGGTTATGTGATTTATGTCTTATTATATGTTGTGATGGAAACATCCTAAATCCCGAAATGCCCCTTAGCGTGAGTCTTATTTCCCCGTACCGTAGAACTATGTGTTTACTTGTGTACGCTTCCGAATCGATGATGTGAGTTTTGGTATATTAAGGCTTGTTTGGGGACTCTTGGGTTCCCACTCGCGGTGTCACATCTAGGCCCTAGGTCCGGATCGTGACAGGCTCATTTGGTGGCTAATTAGAATTGTACAAATATTAGTAATAGGTACTAGTTATGTGAGTATTAGCTATGTAGCCTATGGGTATTAGCTAGCTATTTCATCTTCAATATACTCCATATATATATTAGTTACACGAATTTCTAAATTATTTGTCAAATATGATGCTAATTTAAATATAAATAATTTATTTCATAACTAGCTACCAAACGTTATATACTTAAACAAAAAATTTATACATAAACTAAGTTATTACAAGCCACCGACTACCCTAAGTGTAATAAATATATTGTTAGACTACAACACAAAAGGAATTGTCCCTTTTCCCTTTCCAAGAAATTAATTTCCATATGAACTAATTCTTATCCACCAAGAAAGCATCTTGTAGCTATTTATGGCTTGCTAAATCTTCTATTTTAAGTGCTGATAATATCGTTTGCTTTCAATTATTATGCATGCAAAAGGCGGTGGGCCTTTTACTTTTTGTGTCTTTTACCTCTAACTAACGTTAACCACAGGGGGAAAATGGAATAGTGAAAACAGAATAGTGTTAACAAATTAAAAAGAAAAAGAATTAATGTATGGCCAAAAAATAAGAGGACGTAAGTTTTGGGAATTATGCATGCACATCATAATATATTTCTACTAAGTTACTGACAATTAATCATGCCACTGATTCCCTTATATGCAATAGAAGAAGTGCAAATGAAGAAAGAAAGAATTTTTTTTTAAAAAAAAAAAAAGTGTAAAAGAAGTTTCTTAGGGATGGAAGAAAAAATGACAAGTATTCTTGGTCTTCAATTTTAAAGTTGTAAATTTGAGTAGAAAAAAGGTAAAGAAAGAAAGAAAAAAGGGTTCTCAAATGGTCAAACACTAGTTGACAAGTTGCTAAATTCAAATTTGTGAAATTGTGATATATGGTTGTGGGTAGGGGTGTACATTAATCGGGTTGATTTGAATTTTTTAAATATTAAATCAAATTATTTGTGTCAACTTTTTAAATATATAAATCAAATCAAGCCAATAAAACTCAGATTTTTCAACATCGATTTTTTTAAAATTTCTGGATTTTTGTCAAATTTCTCAGATTTTCAAATTTTTTTGGAGTTTTTTTAAAACTTTTTCTCGGATTTCTATGACAAATTTGATTATCAAAGATAAACTATTTAGTCACCGATTAATCATATTTTGTCAACAAAGATCTTGTCTAATGAAAAAAATTCTTCAATTAATCGTCTCTAAACGTGGGTCGCTAAAAGTTTACAAAGACGATTTAGTGTGCATCGCTAATATAAAAAGGTTATATTAACTTCAAAAAGTAAAATCATCTCTAACTGCGTCAATATTTGTGACAAATATATTTGTCATAAAAGGTGTAATTTTCTTGTAGTTGATTGTATGATTTTGTCACTAAAAAGTTATTATCACTGACAAAATCACACTTTCACTAATTATTTAATTCAAGTGACAACATCAGTTGTCTCTAAAGTTATATGTATTTCATAGTTGAACAAATA
>JAPFFP010000099.1:4563903-4575912 GCA_026153255.1 Solanum medicagineum
CCAGGTCGGATAGATTGGGAATTTCAGGTTAGTACGTGTCAAGGTGTCCCTATCGGGCACTGATCACAACCCTAGGTGGGGCTGTGACACATATTCGATATGTATTCTTCTCTTCAACGTGATAGATAATGAATCAATATGAAGCAATCATTATATGGACCTCTTGACAACTTCAATATAAAATGGTCTTCTCGACAAACAATATGCATTGGCCCTCCCGACAACTGGAAAATAAGATAGCCTTGTCGGCGATGAATATGTAATTTTCCTCTCGGCAACTAGAAATAAATAGCCTTGTCGGCGATGAATATGCAATAGCCTTCTCGGCAACTGAAAAATAAAATAGCCTTGTCGGCGATGAATATGTTATGGCCCTCTCGGCAATCGAAAAATAAAATAGCCTTGTCGGCGATGAATATTCGATGACCATCTTGGCAACTGAAAAATGAAATAGGCTTGTTGGTGATGAATATTTAATGGCCCTCTTGACAATCGAAAAATAAAATAGCCTTGTCGGCGATTAATATACAATCGCCCTCTCAGAAACGGAAAAATAAAATTGCCTTGTCAGCGATGAATATGCAATGACTCTATCAGCAAATGAAAAATAAAATAGCCTTTTCGTGATGCATGATGAAATGGGCCTCTTGGCAACTTGAAAGTAAAATGACTCTCTCCATGAAGCATGATGAAATAGACCTCTTGGCAACTTGAAAGTAAAATGACTCTCTCCGTGATGCATGAGATGTGATAAATTGTTGGGGATTTGAGTGAGATGGAACTATTTATGTCTTGGCTATTCTCTTGTAGATAAGACCTGAAAAAATTTTCCCTGCATCCACAGAAAATTTCTTAGTTTGAAGGTGAACTGATTTGTGTTGATTCTTCAGTTGTCTACTCCTTGTTTTGTCCCCCGATGAACCGCTTTGATCTCCCACCTCTTGGTAGACAGAAGGTAGAAAGTATATATTTTGGAAAAATATTTGACATGTTAGAAACAACAAATTTAGAAAAGGTCTTTTGAGAAAAAAATCACTGCCAATTGTCATGTTACGTAAAGCTTAGATGAACATGTTCGACTTTGACATAGATTCCTTGGTGTGTCACGGTTGTCTTTGAAATCCTGATCAGGCTGAGTGTCCTTAGGGCGACTTTCAGACTTGTAACGATGCTTAGCGAAATTTTAAGGGCAACCTCAAAATTTCTGTCTCAGTTTAAATGTTGTAAGCGATTGATAACTTATCAGAAGTTCCTTGGGAATTTTTGAGATCTTTCTCAAAACATCTTTCCCAGTTGAAATTTTAACATTCTTTGAACTCCAATTTGTTGAAGATGAACTTCTTTCTTTAGAACTTTTGAGTTCCTATCAAAAAATATTCCTAGTTTCCTTTATGGGAGTATGATCGAGCCGTTGTGGTGCCTACGTATCCCGTTGGGGAAGAAATCAGGTCAAATGTAGTTCCCCTCTCGGGAGGTAGACAAAAATACAAATTTTAAATAAGAAAATGATCGAGGCTGACATAGGCCACCTACATATCTCATTCTTGAGAAATTCAGGTCAAACTAGTTCATTACATAAGGATAAATAAAATGCAGAAACTAAATAATGCAATTACAAAGGATAAAAAAGTAAAGGCGAACTCTAAATCTTCAAATGTAATATCTCTTGGCAGCATTTGAATTGATTGGTCTTTGCCACTCTTGACCGTCCATCTCTGACAAAATTAATGCTCCTCCTGATAGCACTTTGCGAACCATATACGACCCTTGCCAATTTGGTGCAAACTTTCCTTTATAATCATCTTGATTGGGAAAGATACATTTGAGAACCAATTGTCGAACCTTGAACATTCGAGGTCTTACTCTCTTACTGAAAGCATGAATGATCCTTTGTTGATACAACTGACCATGGCAAACAGCCGTAATCCTCTTTTCATCAATTAAAGCCAAATGTTCAATTCGATTATGAACCCAGTTCGCATCACTCAACTCAGCTTCTTGAATAATTGTCAATGATGGTATTTCCACTATAGTAGGTATCACCGCTTCTGTTCCACATGCCAACAAGTACGAGATTGCTCCAATAGATGTTCTGACAACTGTACGATATCCTAATAAGGCATAAGGTAGCATTGGTGCTATCCTCGGTGTTTATCAATTATTTTCCTTAAAATCTTCTTGATATTCTTGTTCGTGGCTTCTACGGCTCCATTCATTTGAGGGCGATATGCTGTTGAATTCAGATGAGTGATCTTGAATTGCTCACATATCTCTTTCATCAAGTTACTATTGAGATTTGCTCCATTATTGGTGATGATGGAATCTGGCATCCCAAACCAACATATCAAATTGTTACGCATAAAATCAGCTACCACTTTCTTTATCACGGACTTATAAGAGACTGCCTCCACCCACTTGGTAAAGTAGTCAATGGCCACCAAAATAAATCTATGACTATTAGAAGCATATGGCTCTATCGGACCGATAAGATCCATGCCCCAAGCTACAAACGGCCAAGGAAAACTCATAGGTTTGAGTTCATGAGGAGAGATACGAATCAAATCACCATGTATCTGATACTGATGGCATTTTTGCACAAACTTGCAACTGTCGTGTTCCATAGTCATCTAAAAATAACTGACTTGAAGGATTTTCCTTGCTATGACTCCATACATATGAGTACCGCAAACCCCGGCATGTACTTGTTTAACAAGCTTCGTAGCCTTTACGGTGTCAATACATCTAAGGAAACCTAGATCTTGAGTCTTCCTATAAAGGATTTCCCCACTTGGAAAAAAATTATTTGCTTTTCGATGTATAACTCTCTTCTGATCGGAAGTAGCATTTTCAGGTTAAGCTCCAATCTCTAATTACTTCTTTATATCGAAATACCTAGGCTTTCTTTCTAGTTCTGTCTCGATATGCACACAATGGGTCGGTTGCTCTCTCAAGTCTATCTCTAAAGGGTTGATATACGTCATGTATGGATGTTAAATCATCGAGGAAATGGTGGCAAGGGCATCGACGAACTCATTCTGTATCCTTGTCGTGGGCTTGAACTCAATCTTTCAAAATCTTTTACACAACCTCTATACCAGGTGCTCATATGGTACGATCTTTGTGTTCTTCATAGCCCATTCTCCCTGAAGTTGATGAATCAACAAATCTGAATCTCCAATGACTAGTAACTTTTGAACATTCATGTCTACAGCCAACCTCAAGCCCAAAATGCAAGCTTCGTACTCAGCCATATTCTTAGTACAACAAAATCAAAGTTTCGCAGCCATCAGGTGATGTTTCCCAGATTTTGATAATAAGACCGCTCCAATGCCACTACCTTGGCAATTTACGACTCCATCAAATAATATTCGCCAGCCAGTGTATGCCTCGAGGATATCTTCTCCTGCAAATGATATCTTTTCATCGGGAAAGTAGGTTTTGAGTGGTTCATAATCATTGTCAGCGGGATTTTGTGAAAGATTATCAGCTAAAGCCTGTCCTTTGATTACTTTTTGAGTTACATACACGATGTTGATCTCGCTTAACAACATTTTCCACTTGGCTAGTCTTCCTGTCGGCGTCACTTTCTGAAAGATATTCTCAATGGATCCATCTTCGAAATGAGGTATGTAGTATAGGAAGACAGATAGTGCCTCATCTTTTGAGCAACCCAAGTCAAAGCACAACATGTCTTCTCGAAATAAGTATATCGAGCTTCATACGGAGTGAACTTCTTACTCAAATAGTAGATCGCTTGCTCCTTCTTCCCAGTTTCATCATGCTAGCCTAGCACACATCCGAATGCATTATAAGAGACTGACAAATACAACAATAATGGACTTTCCTCTCGTGGAGGTACCAGCACTAGTGGATTAGACAAATAGTTTTTGATAGTATTGAAAGCAGTCTAGCATTCTTCATTCCTATTTGTCGATGCATCCTTTTTCAAAATCCTGAAGATAGGTCCACAAATCAATGTAGATTGGGCTATGAATAAACTAATGTAATTCAATCTCCCCAAGAAACTCATGACTTCTTTCTTCGTCTTTGGAGGAGGCAAATCCTGAATTGCTTTGATCTTAGAAAGGTCGAGCTCTATACCTCTTCGACTGACTATGAATCCTAGCAGCTTACTGGCAGGCACTTCAAAAGTACGTTTGGCAGGATTCAACTTCAGATTGTATCGGCATAAGTGGTCAAAGAATTTTTTCAAATGAGTCAATTTATCCGAACTCTCGCGGGACTTGATGATAACGTCATCCACATACACCTCAATCGCTTTGTGAATCATGTCATGGAAAAGAGTTGTCATAGCTCTCATATAAGTAGCTAATGCACTTTTCAGGCCAAATGGCATCACTCGATAATGGTACACACCCAGGGTGTGGTAAAAGTTATTTTTTCTGCATCTTCTTCATCTATTAAAATTTGGTGATATCCTGCAAAGCAATCCATATTGTCAATGAGAATTTGAATGTTCAGCAATGGAAAATCATCCTTGGGGATGGATTTGTTGAGATCTCTATAATCAACATAAATCCTGACTTTCTGTCCTTCTTGGGCACTGGAACAATATTAGTCAACCAAGTGGGGTATTGCGTCACTTCTACCACCTTGGTTTGTATCTATTTGGTAACCTCTTTCTTGATTTTCAGACTTAAATCTGGCTTAAACTTCTATGTCTTTTGTTTCACCGGACTAAATTATGGGTTGATCGGCAACTTTTGAGAGAAAATATCAGTATTCAGACGGCATGTCCTCGTAGGACCAAGCAAACACGTCCATGTATTCCTTGAGCAAGCTAGTGAGTTCTCTCTTCTGAGCATCCTTCAAATGGACATTGATTCTGGTTTCCTTGACACATTCTTCATCTCCCAGATTCACTGTCTCAGTCTCGTCTAGATTAGGCTTATCCTGATTCTCAAATTGTCTCAATTCCTGGGCAAGATGTTTGGGTACTATGGTTCTTTCATCCTATTCCTCAAGCTCATTGTCATCTATTTCATTCTGTTCATTCAAATTTTGACATGACATGACATTGGCAGGTTTAAAATTATTTAAACTGAAATCATAAACAAACATAGTTAGATAAAAAGTAATTGAAACGATAAGATGAATAGTAAGTGTGATTAGAAATAAATGGAGGCTTTCATTTAAAAGAAAGCGCAAACTTTGTCCATAACCATGGGTGAATATGCCTTTTGAGATTACGAGAGAAATTAAAACAAAATCAATCAGGAGTAAAATATCAAGGTAAAAGGTGGGTCACGGGCCTCCACCGGACTACCACCTATTTTGTTAAAAAAATAAGTAATTTAGCGATTCTTCGTCTACCAAGACAATTAGGGGATCAATAGCGAGGTGGATGTCTCTCTCAACTCTTGGTCATTTGGTTCTGCACCTCGAACACCTGACGTTTGGGCTATTTCATCATCATCAATTGGATCAATTTCTTCAAACAGGTCCTAGGTTCCTCCCTCAAGACCATCGTCACCTATGCACTCTCCTGTTGGAAATGACTCATACAGGTGCGGTATTGGCTGGGACAAAGCTCGATCATACTTCCGATTCTGCATCTCCCACTCATATCCCTCCAAAATAGTGTATCCTAGGCCAAATCTTGATTGTTTCACTGTCAATGGAATAGGCTAGGGAAGCACTTCTCGATAATACTCTGCAAGTGCTTCCCTAGGCCAAAATCGGGTTCAAACCCATTCCTCAACATCACTGTGGCTATCTTCTTATAAACAGCAGGAATAGGAGGTCCTGGTGTCCAGTCATATTCAGTAGTGTTCACTACTTCAACCATGTAGAAATTTGATCCTCTAGTGACATTATCGATGATGGGTGCCAACACATTCAAATGGCTTCTCATACCATAAATAACCACTTCACCTTCATTCTAAATGAACTTTATCATTTAGTGTAGAGTAGAAAGCACAACTGCAGCCATATGGATCCAAGGTCTTCCTAGCAACATGTTATAGATGGTAGCGATGTCCATCACTTGAAGTTTGACGATGAATTCAACAGGTCCCAGAAAAATTGTTCAATTCACTTCCCCTAGTGTATCTCTTGTTCCACCGTCAAACGCTCTCACATTAACTCGGCTTTGCTGGATTTTCTCCAAGTCGTAGTTCGATTGCTTAAGAGTGTATAAAGGGAAAATATTGAGTCCAGATCCTTCGTCGATCAAGACATGATTTAGAATCATATCTTGAGACTTGATTGTAAGATGAAGTGTCTTATTATGCATTGCTCCCTTGAAGGGTAGCTCTTCATCGCCAAAATTGATGCGATGACCCCAAGTAACTCGGCTTATCATGGTTGCCAGATTATCGCTGTTTGTTCATACAGGCACATAACTGTCCTCCAATGCTCTCATTAATGCCTGTCTATGACATTGTGAACTTATCAATAGTGCCTATACAGAAATTTGAGCAGGTATCTTCTCCAAGTGTTTCACGATAGAGGCCGCATTCTTCTCTAAAGTTCTTTCGCCTCAACTTCACTTATCGGCCTTTGAGCTTTTCTGCCTACTCCTTGAATTGATCTTCCTGCATTTATAATCTTGATCTCAACCTTCTTGTTAGGAATTCCTTTTGGTTCCATAGCAATCACTTCACAAGGTATCAAAATCTCCAACTTTGGCTTCTCAGTGATGCTTAGAGAGCCACACTCTTTTCTAGACATATACTGCCATCTGGCACTATCTTCATAGATATACACCAATATTCTTCTCTCTCAATCATGCTGATAATGTTCCCTCCATGATCAAGTAAAGGATTCTTGTTGACATTGGGAGCGACAGTCCGAAGAATGAGCATGTCACAATCAATTAAGTCTTGGATTTTATGCTTCAGATTTATGGAATCTTTGGTGTCATGTCCAACACTGTTAGAGTGGTAAGAACAAGTTTGATCGCTCTTGAAGAAATGAGAATCAGCATCCACGGCTTTCGGACGGGCAGACTGGATCAACCCTGTAACTGACAATCTTTCGAATAGCTTTGTCCGGCTTTTGGCGAGCGAACTGAAACACCCTAGGGGGTTTTAATTTGCATTTGGATGAGGAAGGTTATAGTTATTTTATGTAGGTGGAGGCAATCGATGGTATTGAGATGGTTTCGACGGAAGGGTGTAGGGGTCTAGAATCTTGGGTATGGAGGTGCTTGGTAATTTGATAGTGGGGTTTGGAAATTTGGGATTGGTAATTGGTAGAGGGAGTCTGATAAGTTGGTTGGATATGAGAGCAACTTAATAGTGGTGATTGGTAGTTTGGGATGATGTTTAGATATTGTGGGGAGTGATAATGGGGATGAGGGGTTTGGTAGTTTGGAGTGTGATAACCTAGTTGAGCATGAAAGATGGGGAATAAACTTGGGGTAGGTTGAAAATATATTTGAGGGGGTGTGGACTTTTTGGCGTGGCTGCTAGGGGTTCTCTTTTTGTCTTGTACGCCGGAGATAGCTGACACATCTTCTTTCTATTTCCTCAATATCCCAAATGATCCGGCTGAATTTGATATACGGGTGGTCTTTCCCATTTTGAGTCCATCTTCGATATTCTCACCATCGTAACTACATCTGCAAATTTTGCTCCAACGAGCAACATCATTCTTTAATAAAACTCAGGCTCCTAGGAGAGCACAAACACTTCGATAATCTCCTTTTTAGACATGGGAGGACGCACTCTGGTAGCATTCTTCCTCCACGTATAAGTGTATTCCCGATAAATCTCGGTTGACTTCTGTTTTATCTCCTCCAATGAATAGCAATCTAGCATGATTTCAACATCAGAAGCAAAACTTTCGACAAAATCTTTGTCCATAGAACTCCAACGGGTCCATTGCTTTATTTCTTGAGAGGTAAACCATTCCAAGGCCTCCCTGCTTAGGCTTTGGCTGAAAAGTCGCATCAGCAACGCTTCATTTTTCTCGATACCCACAAGCCGATCACAATATGCTCTTAGATGGGCCAGAGGATTTCCTCTTCCATCGAAAATGTAAAACTTCGATATTTTGAACCCTTCTGGAAGGTTAAGATATAAGGGTGAATACATCAATCCTCATAATCCATCCCCGTAACATCAGGTGCATAGCGAAATTTCTTCATAGCTTTTGCAATTTCTTCCCTTATATCCAACCTGGCCATCCCCTCCTTGGCCTTCCATTCTTTCTCCTTCTCTTTGTAATGGTAAACCTCAGAGTAAGTGGCATGAGGAATTTGTGGATTGGCAAGGATTGGGATATGGAAGGGGATTTTAAGAGGCACAATTTAGGTGGCAGGTGGGTTGTATTGGTCCGGAGCTTGGCTTTCAGGAGGGATTATCTGGAGGTTGGTAGTGTGGACAATTTGAGAGGAACTGCAGACTTGGGCAATACTTGGATTTTGGAGAAGGGATGGTGCTTGGGAAAAAGATTAGAATGTCTGGTGTCAGGGGTAGTTAAGTCGATGACATAAGAAGCCTGAACAGGGATAATTGGTGGATTTGGGATAGGTTGATGGGATATATTAGGAGAAGGAAAATGGAATGGAGGCCTCCTGTCATCTGGACTAGGAAGATTAGCAGTGATGGCAGAATTTGCTAACTCTCGAGTCTTCTTCAGTTCCATCTTCATGTTAACAATCTGTTGCATCAACTGTGCGATCAACTCTTGGTAGGAAGATTACCTGCAGCATGAAATGCAAGTCCCCCGTAAAGGACGTCAGTACGAGATAATGTACTGAATATGTAAGGCAGGCAATATTGTATATGAAGTAACAACTCAAATGAAACTATGCACTGTTATAGGATAAGAAACCACCTTTGATTATACTTTGGAATCATGTACATTATGTTCTTTATATTACTTTAACTTTACTGTATAATCTATGCACAACTGTAATACAAATGACCAACTGATTAGTGGTAAATCTATATCAGGATCGTCCCTGGCTAGGTTCTTCCTTAACACCTTGGGCTACCACCCGTGATAGGATCGTCCCTGGCTAGGTGATGCTTCCACCCCTTGGGCTACCACCCATCAATAAATAATACACTTTATCTTTCAATTACCTTTGAGGTTATTCTTTTGGTGGTCATAATATTGGAGCTTTGGGATAGTAGATGTAACATGTACATGTAAATAATCATTCAAGGCAATATGAAAATGAAAAGAATACATTACATAAATAATGAAATGCGTACGGAATGAAACAACTCGTAAACTTTATTTAGCAACAAGAACCCATGTAACCTTGTATTCATGTATGTATGCATATTTGAAGGTCATTATATATGGAAGCATGTGAACATATGAAAGGGTGGAGAACATATGAAAGGGTGGAGACACGAGTGATAGTTGTGTCAGAGTTTGGTAAATTCCTTTATGTACCAAGGAGAGATCTATGTTTCATGCCAAACAATATGAAATCAAGTAGCCTTATATACCTCGTTGTATGACCTCATTACTACCTTGGAGTGGCTGTGTTTTCCCTAAAATATTAATCTACAGTATACTAGACAACAAGACTAGTATTAGCAGTGACGAAACACTTCTTGGCAGCCCAAAACCATAAAAACTAACATCCCGGCAGCAAACTTTTAATTAGCGACACAAAGGCATTTCTTCAACCTTTTCACTTATAATCGTATTTTCTAAAAACTAGTCTTATATATATGTCATATACATCTTAATTCAGACTCTTAACAGTCTTACAACAGCCCACAAGACACAACACATAACAATTCTTCACAACATACAAACAAGCGACACAATGTTACATCCTTTCTCCACACTTCGACGTCAACAATTCCGAATCTGTTTTAACTTTACCTAAATTGTTTCCAACATTTTTACCACATAAAACCAGTACTAAGATAGTCCACAAATAGTCCCAAAGTAGGGGAAGGTCATGGAACAACATATTATAATTCTACACAATCTACAAATGAACAGCATAACATTACGTCCCTTTGCCCCATTTTGATGTCGATAATTCCAAACCTGTTCCAACTCTAACCAAATTGTCCTAAAACACATACATACATAACAACAACCTTGAAATAGTATTATAATAGTACCGAAGTAGTCATGAAGTACGTGAGGCAATAACTTTCCATCCAACAGCCCCCAAGTTCATATCAAGAATACAATTACGATATCCTATAATAACTCACTTTTGTGGACTGTAAAAGTGCTGCAACAGCTTAGTTATATCACTAACAAGCTATGCCTTGTTAAATACATAACTTCTACTTCATCATTCAGCGAAACAATTAAGAGAAAATCCTCTTGAACAACAAGAAACGTTCACAACAACACTTAGGCCACATTCTGTCCATAATTTCCAGCATAACATAATAGCATATACTTTTTATTTTTCATGAAGAAACCATACTACATGCACAACTATTGTTTCTTACCTTTGCCTTCAATATTCCGATTTCCCTTCAAGGGCCTTAGAAGATTGTATTTGCATCTTGGTAAAATGAAATAGAGAGAAGACAAAAGTCTTTAGGAAAGCTGAAACATTATTTCAAGTGGAATGACTTTAGGGGCTGCTTTGAGTCGTTTTTAAAGATTATTTTTGCCAACTTTCTCTTGCACTTTTGACAAGATAATGACACCTATCAATACACTTGTGATAAAGCATCTTATCCCTTAGACTTGGGCCTAAATGGGTCTCCAACTTATTGGGCCTTTTTCTGCCCATTCTTCTCCTTTCCCTTTAATTACTTTGGATCAAATTTTCAAATGAATTAGGAAGGGCTTGGTCCCGTTTTCTATGCTTCCTAAACTAAAAATTCAGTTGATTTATGATGTCAAAACATGGGCTAATTTTACCCCCTTGACATGAACATTCATAATCGAACTTGGGAAAAATTCGACGTCAGGCCTCATCTCTGTTTAGCTAGCAAATTTAAACTAAGGTGACTCACCTACTAGATTATTAAGTCATACAAGAACCTCAATTCTTTTACTTTTTTTAGGGCTGTGATCTCATCAATTTAACATAAAACAGGTATACACTCGACTCTCTTAAGTGTTAGATGCACATACCACCCATTAACACGAGGTTCAAGCACTTTTAAGAATTTGCGCTGATTTGAAAAAACCATAACATGATTCATTTACATAGAATTAGTACATGTAAAATGTGGGGTGTTTCATCCTCTCCCCCCCTCCTAGCAACATTTATCCCCGAATGTTAGCACAATCGTATAGCTTAACCAAGTTAAAACCTTTATTTAAACAAACCTTTGACAACAGACTAAGTATACAATCACACGTACCTATTAGTGCCTAAATTCTGCATGTTGGAATTCCACTTTAGCTTTAAATAAGTAAGGATATTTTGATTTCATCGTGTCCTCGACCTCCCACGTTATTTATTCTGCTTGCGGGTTTCTCCAAAGTACCTTCACTGAAGCTATTTTTTTATTCCTTAGCTTGTTAACTTGACGATCTAGAATAGCAATACGTACCTCTTCATAGGTGAGATCTTCTGTAACCTGCACATCCTCAATAGGAGTGATACGGGATGGGTCACCTATGATTTTCGAATCATTGATACATGGAAAACAGGATGAACCATTGAAAGCTCTTGGGGTAGATCTAGTTCATATGCAACTTGTCCGAACTTCTTAATAATTTTATATGGCCCAATGTAACGTGGGCTCAGTTTTCCTTTCTTACTAAATCTCATAATCCCTTTCATTGGAGACACCTTTAAAAATACCCAATCACTTAATGAGAATTCCAATCCTCTCCTTCTAGCATCCGCATATGATTTGTGATGACTTTGGGCTGCTTCTAGCCGCTGTTGTATTACCTTAACTTTTTTCATGGCTTGTTGTACTAAATCTGGCCCAAGCAAGGTGGTATCTCCCACTTCAAACCATCTAATTGACGATCTACACTTCCTTCCATACAAAGCTTCATAAGGTGCCATCTTTATACTTGAATGGTAGCTATTATTATAGGCAAATTCAATAAGTGGCAAATGGTCCACCCAACTACCTTTAA
>JAPFFP010000099.1:4576012-4618138 GCA_026153255.1 Solanum medicagineum
TAATGATATTTCACATCATACAATATAATTATTACTTAACTACCTATCGTATTATATTAAACCTTTGGATCTTAAGACGATAACAAAGAATGAATTTTTTTTTCCAACTACAATCCAGAACGCCTAATAAATTTACTAACTACCTACAGATTCTTAACTTCTCAACAATTTATATTACTTAAATTTATATTATACTTAAATGTATTGATATTAAAAATTACCCTAACTAAAGGATTCTCAAAATTGCTATTTTAATAACGAATTGCGGGGAAGCATTGACGTGCAGCATCATGTATATACTATTCAGCATTCCTTCCTTATTTGATTATATAACTAAAGGGAGATTAGTTAATTCAACATTGCAAACGTTAATACTTGGAGGTTACCTAATGTGTTTCGACGGCGACGTGGGTTTTGTGGATTCTGCTCACCTCCCTCTTCTTTATTTTTTTCTTCCGAAATAATTATGTACTCTAATTCCCAACCCTACTATTTATTTTAATTAATATAGGATAATATAGATTTTTAAATAAATATCCACTTTAGCCCATAAGTTAAATTAATTATTTAAAGCAATCCCTCAACTAAATAATAGAAATTATGGAATATAGTTCAAAATACTCTTTTTAAGGTTATCAAGATAAATCTTGTAGGGAATCAAGAGAACTAATTCTCAAAATGACCTAACGGGTCATTACAATTTCTTCACGTATTCGGGGCGTAGCAAGGGTTCATATAACAATTCAGGACACACACAAAGCTTATTGGCAACAAAAGGAGTAATGAAGGAAAGAGTGGCACCCGGATCTAATAAAGCATACACATCATAATAAAAAATCTTTAACATACTGATAACAACATCGGGAACCTCATCCACTCCTTGTCTTCCTTGGAGAGCGTAAAACCAATTGTCGTGGAGCACCCCCTTGTTGGCCTCCCTTTGCCTTTTGACCCACATGAGCACCTTGGCCTTGAGGATAACCATCTTTAGCATTGTTTAGAGCATAGGGACAATCAACAATCTTGTGGCCCACCTTTCCACACCTATAGTAAGCATTCGAATCTTTCAAGCATAAGCCACCATGATTTCTTCCATATTTTTGGCACCTTGGGAGAGTCATCTCACCATTGCTAACATTGGGTTAGGCACCCCATCGTTAGCAAACCTTTTGTTTGGAGCATTAGAGGACCCTTGACCTTGGAATTTGTGACCTTGTTGGAAACGGTCACCCTTAGCACCTTGAAAGCCAAGTCATACTAAGCCATCTTGGACTCCCCACTCCTCCTCTTCCTAAGCTTCTACTCTTCAAGTTGCTCGGCATATGTCATGAGCTGAGATAAGTGTATGCCACCCACAAGCATGGCGGTGCGGCATTTTTGATTCACCATGTCGGACACCCCCGACACAAACTTGTTCATTCTTGCCCTAGAATCGGCAACAAAGTGAGAAGCATACTTTGAGAGTTTGTTGAATTTTACGGAATACTCCCTCACACTCATAAAGCCTTGTTTAAGATTCATGAATTCCATTATCTTTTCCTCTATCAATTCAATAGGGAAGAATCGATTTAGGAAGGCGGCCTTGAATTCCTCCCATTGGATGGGATCATTGTTTCCCCTCTCTAGCTTCCATTGAGTGAACCAAATTTGTACAACACCCTTTAGTTGGTAGGACATAAGTTCTGCCTTATCCTCCGAACTCATCCCCATAACAGCAAGCACCTTATGTATCTCATCAATAAACTCTCGGGATCCTTTTCCATTTTGGAACCATGAAAATCCAAAGGGTTCATCCTTGTAAAGTCCATCACTCTTGAGGCCAGAGCAGGAGCATAAGGAGCTTGGGCCCCTTGGTTCAATTGGTTAGTCACGACATATGCCTACATGGTAATGGCATTCTGAAATTCGATATGTGTAACCCCTCCTTCTTGGGGAGCTTGGGGAGTCGGACCCTCCTGGGGTGTGAGAGCCCTTTGTGGTCTTGCTCTTGGTAGTGGCATGATCTAAAAAAGCAAAAGAGTGCCCATTAGGGAAGGAAACCTAATTTTTAAACCAAAAGCACGACATATATCATGAAAAAGTGAACCATTTCCTAAAATGCCTCATGGACTCCTATTCATAGTTGTGGCGCGCATCACAACCATGAACAAGACTCTACTTGACGTGGTGTGTTGGATTTTTGAGGACCATTAACAACCTAGTGCTTTGATACCAAGCTTGTCACGACCCAAGCCTAGGTCCTAGACATAACACCACGAATGGGAAACCCGAAGGCAACTCAAACAAGCCTCTTAGCATATCATTTACACATCCTTGGTTGCAAGCATAATAAGACAACAAGCAAGTAAAACAGAGTCTAGGGGAAGCGGGACTTGGGATTTCTATCTGAACATCAATATAAAAAGAGTATAGAGGAAAATAAGGGACTAAGTGAAGTCTTTTATAATATCATAGACATAATAGGAGTCAAGCTCGATACATAATATCTATATCCAACAATACCTCTACTATGAATAGAGTGGGGGCCAAGACATCTCTCAGGCTCACCCTCAAAGATAACCATCCACAAATATTAGGCAAGTCTTAGGAAAAGCATGAAAGTAAGATAGATAGTCCCAGGAATTGAGGACTCACCCAAAGCTATCTTTAAATAATCTGGCTAACCACGTGGAGGAGGATCCATAGGAGCTCTGTCCCTACATGGTGAGATCATGTAGATAAAAAGTATGTATTTGTACTTGGAATGTACTAAGTATGCGGGATGCAATGCAACAATGACATAAGCCATAATATTCAAGATGCATAATCATACTCAATAAATATAAGCTCATTATGACATGTGTAATCAACGCTTGAGTTTAAAATGCATGTCGATAATCAACTTGCATAACATAACATACATATATGGAAGGAGACCTTAACCAACATATAATACCAAGTGAGCTACTACTTGGAATCCTGATGTTCACTCCACACCGAATAAAGAAGTTGTCTACTTGACAAGGTAAACCAAACTTGACCCCACCTTTGTTGGGTAACTTGATCTAGTTGGATCTACTAGTAAAAACTAACTTAGGAAAATAATATAAACTTATGGTGCCACATAGTTAAGAGACCAAGACTTTATATAAGGACCCCTTGGATCGAGCCCCCACCTTAAGCCTCATTCAGTGCTAAGTCCAATCCAACGGAATACTTGAAATAATCATAAATTTAATCATAACATGAATAACTTGTAAAAATATGATAACTTGGCATGAGTAGCTCATTCACATACTTGACCCCTACACATGACCTATGCCTTATACTAGAGGGTAAAAACAATGTATAGACTTGATCCCTTCTAGTAGGCATAGCATTTCATATGATGGTAGAGATTGTGACATGTTTGTCCCCTATTAGTGAGCTTTAGTTTGTACATGAGGGTAAATAGTTATCATGCTTGGCCCCTCATATAGACATTATTCACTCACAAGAGGGTAGAAATATAGAATAAGGGCTCAACATATCTCTTGCAAATCATAGAAACGTTTCATGAGTTTAATACATGCTGGGGAGCCCATAATTACCATAAAAACACTTGTCTTGCAAATCTTACAATAGTCTTTCTTCCACATAAGAATCTTTGTCATGTAAATTTAGTCAAACATTGTGGATACATGTACATATTCTTAAAACAATGCAATTGAGATTATAAGACAAGAAGGAGTAGAATCAAATCATTTTAAAGTCATGCAAATCAACCCACCAACATCGTAGTAAAATCTTGAATTTGGATTTCATGAAATCCATCTTAAAAGTTCACAATTTTTTCATAGTTTTCATTGTTCATATCATGCATAGCTTCAATAGATATAAATCAATTCATGGAATAAGCTTTCAATAGATATTCATGCATAGTCAATCAATACTCGACAAAATTAAACATAACTGATTTACATAATGCATAATAGGAAGTACCCATGAAGATTCTAACCTTGAAAATATATTTCATAAAAAGAGAGAATTGGGCTCCACGGGGGAAAGGACCCATGGATGAAGACTCACACACCTAAACTTTGGAGTTCATGAAGAAGGATTTGAGGAAGACTTGAAGCTTGAATTGAGTCCTTGAAATTCCAAAGCATGCTCTTGAGATTCTTGAACTTTAATGGAATAGTAGATGATATTTTCGGAGAGAAGTTTTGAGAAATTTTAGAGAGTTCTATGGTTGAAAATGGCTAAGGAAGGAGGGTTTCTCGTCTATCTTGGCATTGGGTTATTACCCAAATGCCCTTGAGCGAAACTGGAAAAATGAAGGAACTAGATGAACTGGTCTGTGTCCAGTCCGCTATGCCAAACTGATGCAGAGGGGAATTTTCACTGGTCCACACCAGTTGGCATTGCGAACAGATCGCGGATACACACTATTTCTGGTCCCGCAGCAAAAAAACTATTTTTCATGATGGGTCATCTAAAAATCGAGGGTCACCCATTTTCTACACAATTTTGCCCCTTGAAAAAGAATATGAAGTCAAATTTGCAAATCATGCATGAATTTGGAGATATTTAAGAAATACAGTATAGGCATTTTTGATGCCCCTGAGAGGTGTTACATGTAATTTGAGTCAAAAATAGAAATTTGAGATCAATTTGTGGAAAATCATTAGTTTCAAGGATACAAATAATAAGTTTGTAGACAGTAGGGGTATGAATAACTTGATATTAATGATAAAAGTAAAGTCAACAAATAAATAAAAATTGAGGGGTATTTTTGACCCTTCTCAAATAATTCTTGAAAAAGTTGTTTGTTTGTCAAAGCTTAGCTATTATTAAGGGTGTCAAAAGAATATGAAAAATTGTCCAAACCGATCAATTCAAACCATACTGAACAAAATTTTATCATTTTCTTAATAAAATTATAGACTTTTATTTAAGTTAATAACCATCCCGAATAATTGGGATGGCCTTTTTAATTTATAAAAAAACCCATAAAATTTTCGAACATAATTGAATAACCTTACATGTATGTACTTATATTTTATATATTAACATGTTAAATTTAATATATAAATATATCTTATAAAAATTTTCAAATATAAATATAATCTAGGTCCAAGACCTCTAGCTGATTGAACTATTTTAGGTCTTTGCCCTTTAATTTGCTTTTAATTAACTAAGCTTCAAATTAAAAGATACCATAATAGAAACTCCATCAAACAATATGACACAATCTATGTAAATATTCCTATATAAAGTTTTAGATCAAATAATATTGCAAGCAGATTTTACATTCTTGGATCAAATAATATGGCAAGAAAATTTTACATTCTTGGATAAAATAATATGGCAAGAAGATTTAGATCAAAATAATATAGCAATTAAAGTGTTTATCAAAATTATATTTGTGTAAAAAAATATTTTAATATTAGTGTATTTTGAAGTGAAATTTTAAAAACAAAAAGGATAAAAAAATAACCGAACTGTACCGATACCAAAGAGAAATCGATATGAATGAATGGTTTTAAAAATATTAAATTTGCTTATACATTATATAATATCCAAAAAGTTGGGATGGTATAATTTTTTAAAAAAAATCGACTGAACTGTCCCGTTGACACCCCTAGCTATTAGATCACCAAGAGGTTTTCATGAATCCAATAGGCCCGCGTTGCTTCTTCAATAATTAAGCCCAACAAAATTCAACAATAGTGTTCTTCAAAGGAATTCTAGGTCCCAAGTCTAAATCAACCACAAATGAGAATGAGTCTTCAGTTTTCTACCGCAATTAAAAAGAAAAAAGAGGGGTAGTTATTACACATATTTATACTTGACAAACTTTATAAATTGAAGACAAAAGACATCAATCTTTAAAACGATAGTTCAGTGAGAATTCTTGGATTGGATCATTTGTGATCGAGTATATAAGAAGATAATCAATTGAGTTGGAAAAGAATTGTACACCTGAAAAATTCAAATTAAAACTTTCTAGTACAAATCCAATGTAAATATTCAAGAATTTTAAAAATGAAAATACATAAAATGAGAAATACCTAATGTTATATACATAATATGAGTTTGTACAAATACTCGTATTAGAGTATCCTACATCTCTATTGCTCTGAGCAGGAGCATCCGCGCTATCTAAATAATGAGGACGACAACAACTGCAATAAATAAAACATGTAATGACAACAAACATTGCTAAAAGACACGTCGATGAGAGCGTACATAATCCATGCCAGTGACGCTTTTGGTGCCGCCCATCTTACGGTGTCTTTTTGTGGAGCCATCGTCTGATGTGTCAAAACAAATAAAGTAATTAACACGTGTAAATGTAATTCACACTAATTAGTATGTATTTATCTTAATTAATTTGAAAAGTTATATGTGGTGCTTATGAATTATAAGAAAAAGAGTAAGCCTATACAAAGACAGTGAAGAACCACTGACTAACAAATCTACGGGTACCAAAAGATAAGGATAACATCCTAGGTTCTTTTTTATCTAACGAAGGATTGAACATTTCCATTCTATAGAATTAAGATTTGAAATGAATAGAATTTCAAAGTTCTTATGCAACTATCTACAGAATGAAGAACAACTACTTATAAATGAGGGCAAGTGTAGTGAGTAAATATGCACCGAACAAGATAAATATGAAATATCCTCATGGAACTATGAAACATGAAGGGAAAAAATGACAAGCAAATACCTACTTACTCTTCTCTATCAATATTAAATTTCTACTTGACCTGTACCGAATATTCATGTTGCGACGAAAAGAAAGAAAGATTGCAAAATTAAGGAGATTTTAAAAAAATGGGGAATACATGTCGTTTTTTGATTGCAAAAGAAAGAAAGATTGCAAAATTAAGGAAATTAAGGAGATTGCAAAAATTTCTACTTGACTTGTACCTAATATGGGTCGTTTGCTTAATTGATGAAACACAAATGAAAAATGGGGAATACAGTCAAATAATCCCCAATTATGGAGCTTTACAAGGCGCTAATTTGTCTAGGTAGGTTAGAAATGGACTTGATATCATTCCTAAGGCATAAAATTGAATTTTTTTCCTCTTTTATTTATGTTTTTTGATGTTCCCCTTTTATTTATGTTTTTTGATCT
This sequence comes from Solanum medicagineum, assembly GCA_026153255.1. Classification (NCBI taxonomy): domain Eukaryota; kingdom Viridiplantae; phylum Streptophyta; class Magnoliopsida; order Solanales; family Solanaceae; genus Solanum; species Solanum medicagineum. The sequence continues at coordinate 4,583,121 of JAPFFP010000099.1, forward strand.
CCCTATTTGATCATGTGTGTTTTTCTAGAGAAAGCTCAAAATATATAAATTTTATTTTCAGAGAACCACAAAACAAAATGTAATTAGACATTTAACCAACAACTGATAATCCAATAGTTTAAATATCAAACTTTTAGAACCAACAAAATGAAGGTAAAAACGATGAAAACTTTAGTACCATATAGTAATACTAATAAAGTTAAAGAGTGAGAATCCCAAATCATCGTCACTGTGTTGGAGAAAAAGCTCAAAATAATAAGAGTGGTACCTTAATCCAGCATGGAAGAGACATTCTACAAACAAGATCTGAAAGAAATAATAATTAATGTTAGAGATAATACATAATTACTAGTATATTAACAATAATTAATACTTCATATTAGAGAACGTAGAATTAAAAGCCCAAAAATGCATGGTAATTAATACATGATTACCATTCCCCTTCTCTTCAAATTTAAAAGAATTCAAAGTCCTAACTAATCACAACATAAAACGAGGTCGATAATCAAACCAATACTTCAATATTCAGATAAGAAAGTTTTTCTTTTCGCTACTACATTTATTTTCTTTTCCCATATAAGTGGTGTATATCAACTGTGAAGATTATGGTCCTGTTGTTTTTCTAATTAATAAATTGGGATGACTTTAGTTATGCATTCAAGACTTGACTTCAATTTTCTATCTAGGATCTAACATTTTAATTAGTATCTGACCTCAATGATCAATTTGGAATCTGACCTCTGACATTCGATCTAGAGTCCAATATTCGAAATGCCCTAACACTGACACCAACACCTAGTCTCAATAACTGATCTAGAACCCAGTTTCAACATGGACCCGATCCAACCTAGGAATCAACACTCGATCTCAATGAGTAATGAAATCCAATTCCGACAATCCAGAATTTGACACCTAAAATAAAATCTGACTCGACCTAGGACCTACAATTCGAGTTGGTATCGACTTTGAGTTAGGGCCAAATTTTGACATATTACACAGGACTCAACTTTGAGATCCGACATCAAATTTGACTCGAGCCTAACCTCAATTTGACTAGCAAAAGAAGCAATTATGCAAGAACTGGTAATATACTTCCTTATGTACTACCCTATGTGAGAATGCTTGCGCAAATTCAAGTAACGAGAAAAAGGAAAAACTGAAAGGGACAACTGATGCATAACCCGAAAACATAAAAGCATATATCATAAGAATAAACCTCATGAATACCATGCATCAACTAGGGTTATGATATCATCAACTTTACAACTCATAAAACCTGGATTGAAATCCACAAGCTTCATATATTCTTGCTCGTCGCATATGGAAATGACATAACTTTTAAACTATTAATGCTCGGTAATTCACGTTGTTGATCCGCACCTAACACCTAACATATTAAGCTTCTACATCCCATTACAACGCAGTTATACATGAAGCTAACTGATCTGTTTCTGCCAAGCAAGTTCCATTAGGGAGGCTCTTTACTCGATACCCATGAATTCATCTCAATATACCCTTTGCCCCTGGTCCCTACAACCACAATCAAACAATCACCACATGCCCAAAAAGCCAGACCCCACCCATGCTAAGACGTTGCTCGTTCAGAAAACTGTCCAATGGTAACCCATGTTTTGCTTTCCTTGTCATACTTCTTGACCTTCATGGCATAAAAGTCAATAGCATACAATTGGTTATTTACAACTGCCACCAACGGAGGTTCTTGGGAAGCAGGAGAGATGTCACTCCTAGTTGGGTTAGGTCATACATGGGATATGTTTGGAATTTCTGTTAATGTTCTTGTTGCCAGATTATAGTCCTTCGCACATGTCAATAGCTTTGATTTGGGTCCTCCAATGCCTCCTACGACGTAGAACTTACCATCCATGAAGATGCTAGAGCACATCTTTCATGGCTGATTCATTCTAGATAAAGTCCTCCACATGCTTTCCTTCAAATTACATATTTCAGCTAAGGTGAGGATTTAACCTCGTGAATCACAACCACCAGCCAGAAAGGTAAACTCTCTACGACTGGCAGAATTAAACAGAAATCTTAGGTCATTCATCTGCATCTCAAATGACCAAGTATTAGTCAGTATGCTATACATGTAAATAACCTGCACAAACACATCCTTTACAAAGATTAGAAGGTTTGTAACAAACTTCAAAGGATGTTTGTAGGAGAACAAAGGTTCCTTGTAGGAAAACACGAAGCATTCATATGGATTCATGGTCAGCGGATGCATCAAACTGCACCTAGTAGAATCAAATACTTCCCATTTGAGGGGTAGGCATGAGAAATGCACCAAATGCCCAATGACACCATTTTTGTGCCTCAACCTATAAAGCACACTGTTCAAAATAATTCTGATTATGGTAGGCATTGGCTATGATAACTCTATCAACTTCTCTCATTCTATTCTCTAGGTTATATTATGGTACTGTAGCATCTTTGAGCAATGAATTTCGGTCGTTTGTTAGGAGCGGTGAACTTTATAGGTTGAGACAAAATGGTACCATTGAGCACTGGGTGTATTTCTCATGCCAACCTCCGAATGGGAAGTGTCTTGACCCTACTAGGCGTAGTTGGATGCATTTGTCGATCATGAATCCAAATGAATTCTTTGTATTCTCTAATAATGAGTCTTTGGCGGTATTTACAGAGCTTCTAGTTTTTGGAAAAGATGTGTTGGCGCAAGTTATTTACCAGTATAGCTTACTGACTTACACTTGGTCATCCGGGATGCAGATGAATGAGCCAAAACTCTGTTTGGTTCTGCTAGCCATGGAGAGATTGCCATTCTGGCTAGTGATTATGATTCACGAGGTAAAATACTCAGCTTAATTGAAATGTACGATTCGGAGAGAGGCAGGTGGAGGACTTTATCTAGCAAGAATAAGCCATGTAAGATGTGCTCTGGCTTTTTCATAGATGGTAATTTCTATGTTATCGGAGACATTGGAGGCCTTGAACTAAATTTGTTAACATGTGCAGAGAAGTATGATATGACAACAGGAACATGGACAGAAATCCCAAACATGTCCCCTGTGCAACCTAACGCAACTAGCAATGACATCTCTCCTACTTCGCAAGCACTTCTATTGGTGGTAATTTTAAATAACCAATTGTATGCTGCTGATTATGATGCTTTGGAGGTCATGAATTACAACAAGAAAAGTAAAGAATGGGTTGCCATTAGACGGTTCCTTAAACAAGCAGCATCCTGGCATGGGTGGGGTCTAGTTTTTTGGACATGTGGTGATAGTTTGATTGTAGTTAGAGGGCTCAAGAGCGATGTGTATATGGAGGTAATTCGTGGCTACCAGGTGAAGGGCCTATACAATGACTTGCTTTGCGGAAAAAGATCAGGTAGCTTCGTGTATAACTCTATTTTAATAGGATGTTGAAGCTCCATGTCTTGGGTGTTGGGTGCTTATCAACAAGGTGAAAATAACGAGCAATATAGTTAATAGTTTAAATGTTATATCATTTACATTTGTGGTGAGCAAGAAATTTTGAAGCTGATGGATTGTAATCCAGGTTTTATGAGTTGTAAAGTTGATGAAATCGTGACCCTTGTCGATGCATGGTATACATGAGGTTTATTCTTATGATATATTCTTTTATGTTTTCGAGTTATAGATCCCTTGTCCCTTTCGATTTTTCCTCTTTCTTGTTACCTGAAATTGTGCAAGGATCCTCCCTTAGGGACAGACATAAGGAATTATAGTACCAGTTCTAGCACAATTTCTTTTTTTCTCCCAATTATATTACCCAGTTTCAACATAGAGCTGGTCCAACCTGGGAATCAACACTCGATCTCAATGACTAATATAGGATACAATTCTGAGAATCCAGAACTCGACACCCAAAATAGAATCCGACCCGTCCTGGGATCAAAAACTTGAGTTAGTATCGACTTTGAATTAGGGCCCAAATTTGACATATGACATGGGACTCAACTTTGAGATCCAACCTCAAATTTAACTCGAGCGTAACCTCAATTTGACTAACAAAAGAAGCAATTGTGTAAGAACTGGTAATATAATTCCTCATGTATGACCCTAAGGGAGGATTCTTGTGCAAATTTAGGTAATAAGAAAAAGGATAAATCAAAAGGGACAAGGGATGCATAACTAGAAAACATAAAAGCATATATCACAAGAATCAACCTCACGAATAACATGCATCGACTAGGATTACGTTGTCATCAACTTTACAACTCATAAAATCTGAATTACAATCAACAAGCTTTAAATTTTCTTACGCGCCGCAAATGTAAATGACATAACATTTAAACTATTAACTATATTGCTTGTTATTTCAACTTGTTGATCGGCACCCAACACATGAAGCTTCAGCATCCCATTACAATGCAGTTATACAAGAAACTACCTGATCTCTTTCTGCCAAGCAAGTTCCATTGGTGAGGCCCTTCACCAGGCACCCATGAATTCACCTCAATATAGCCTTCACACCTGGGCCCACCAACTACAGTTAAACTATCACCACATGCCCAAAAAGCTAGATCCCACCCTTGCCAGGACGTTGCTCGTTCATGCAACCGTCCAGTGGTAACCCATGCTTTGCTTTCCTTGTCATACTTCTTGACTTCCATGGCATCATCATATGTAGCATACAATTGGTTATTTATAATAGTGACCAATGAAGGTGCTTAGGAAGCAGGAGGGATGTCACTCTAGCTACGTTATGTCACACAGGGGAAAGTTTGGGATTTCCATTAATGTTCTTTTGCTAGATAATACTTCTCTCCACATGTTAACAACTTTTATTTGAGATCCCCAATACCTCCTATAACGTAGAAATTACCATCCATGAAGATGCCAGAGCACATCCTACGTGGATGATTCATGCTAGATAAAGTCCTCCATGTGCCTTCTTCTGAATTGTACATTTTAGCTGAGCTGAGGATTTAACTTCGTGAATCATAACCACTAGGCTAAATAGCAACCTCTGCAGGGCTGGCAGAACAAAACAAAAATCTTGGCTCATTTATCTACATCCCCTATGACCAAGCATTAGTTAGTAAGTTATACCAAAAAATAACCTACATCAACACATTCTTTCCAAAAATGAGAAACTCTGTAACAACCGCCAAAGATTCCTTGTCAGAGAACATGAAGCATTCATTTGGATTCATGGTCGACAGATGTATCTAACTACGCTTAGTAGGGTCAAACACTTCTGATTCGAGGGTCTGGCATGAGAAATACACCTATGCTCAATGACACCATTTTGTCGCCTTAAGCTATAAAGTACACTATTCAAAATACTTACATTTTTGTTTATCAGAATGTAGGGATTATGATAAAAATAATTCAGATTATGGTAGACATTGGTTGTGATAACTCTATCAGCTCTCTCATTCTATGATCTAGGTTATATTATAGCGTCGTAGCATCTTTGAAAAGTGAATTTCAGTCATTATTTAGGAGCACTGAACTTTATAGGTTAAGATAAAAATGAAGTCATTGAACACTGGGTGTATATACTCATGCCAGCCCCCAAATGGGAAATGTTTGACCCTACTAGGCATCGTTAGATGCATCTACCGACCATGAATCCAAATGAATCCTTCGTGTTCTCCAACAAGGAATCTTTAGCGGTTGTTACAGAGCTTCTCATTTTTGGGGATGTGTTGGTGCAGGTTATTTATTGGTATAACTTCCTAATTAGGACTTGGTCATACGGGATGCAGATGAACGAACCAAGATTCTGTTTGGTTCTACCAGCCGTGGAGAGATTTCTATTTTGGTGGGAGATTGTGATTCACAAAGTAAAATCCTCAGCTCAGCTGAAATATACAATTCAGAGAAAGGCATGTAAAGGACTTTATCTAGCATGAATCAGCCATGTAAGATGTGCTCTAGCGTGTTCATTGTTGGTAAGTTCTATGTTATAGCAGGCATTGGAGAACCTGAATCAAAGTTATTGACCTGAGGAGGAGTTTAATTTGGCAACAGGAACATGGACTGAAATCCCGGACATCTTTCTTGTGTGACCTAACACAGCTAGAAGTGACATCTCTTCTGCTTCCAAGCACCTCCGTTGGTGGCAGCTGTAAATACCAATTATACACTTCTGATTATTATGCCATGGAGGTCAGGAAGTACAACAAGGAAAGTAAAGAATGGGTTACCATTGGATGGTTATCTGAACGAGCAGCGTCCTAGCATGGGTTGGGTATGGCTTTTGGGGCATGTAGTGATTGTTTGATTATAGTTGGAGGGCACCCTAGGCGAAGGGTATATTAAGGTGAATTCATGGGTACCGAGTGAAGGGCCTCCACAATGGAAGTTGCTTGGTAGAAAATGATCACATAGCTTCGTTTATAACTTCGTTTAATGGGATGCTAAAGCTCCATGTATTGGGTGTTGGGTACTGGTCAACAAGATGAAATAACAAGGAATATAGTTAATTGTTTAAACATTATGTCATTTACATTTGCGATGAGCAAGATAATTTGAAGCTTGTGGATTGTAATCCAGGTTTTATAAGCTGTAAAGTTGATGAAATCATAACCTTAGTCTATACATGGTGTTCATGAGGTTCATTCTTATGATATATGCTTTTATGTTTCTGAGTTATAGATCCCTTGTCCCTTTCGATTTTTTCTTTTTCTCGTTACTTGAAATTGTGCAAGAGTTCTCCCTTAGGGTAATACATAAGGGATTATATTACCAGTTCTTACACAATTGCTTTTTCTTCTCCCAATTATATTATGCAGTTTCAACATGGACCCAATATAACCTTGGAATCGACAATCAATCTCAATAACTAATATGGGTTCCAATTCTGAGAATCCAAAACTCGACAACCAAAATGGAATCTGACCCGACCTAGGATCCAAAATTTGAGTTGGTATCAAATTTGAATTAGGGCCCAATTTTGACATGTGACACGGGACTCAACTTTGAGATCCTACCTCAAATTTGACTCGAGCCTAACCTCAATTTTTGATCTAGGCATCGGCTTTCAAACCAAGATCTGACCTTGACATTTGATCCACGGCTCGACCATTACACTCAATCTAGGATCCATCCAAACACTTTATTTGTAATCTGACCTTGACTCTTGACCAGAAATCTCACTCCAACATCTAACTCAAAATATCATCCTGATACTTGATTTTGGACTCGATCTTTAATCCTAATCTGGGACCAACCATCTAAACTGAAATTCAATTGTAACTCAACCCAGAACTCAAATAATGGGAAAGGTCAGGAGTCACAAAAATTGAGAATGAGGAGTTGAATTCGAAATTAGTCTTGAAAATCGATATTCAAAACTTGTATTAGGGTGAAGAGTTAAGCTATGAGGTTGTGAAAAAGTTTTGAAAAATATTTTTCTTACTTTTTGAAGTTAGCCATTTATTTGAAATTAAATAAATTACAACAACATACCTAGTGAAATTTCGTAAGTGGGGCCTGTGGAGGGTAAAATGTACGCAAACCTTACCATTTTTTCATAGAAATAGAGAGCTTATTTTCAAAAGACCCTCATCTCAAAAATCACATCCCTAACAACAGAAAATACTAGATATGAAATAATGACTAGAGTGGATAGCAAATGAAAATTTATAAAGATGATAAAAGTAATAAAAGAAATGACAAACACTAACAACACAGTATATAATGACACGACTGCCTCTACTAAAAAACTGCTATATAACAAGGCTAGACATCATCCTACCTCTACTAGCCGTCTAACCTTTTACCTAATATGCGACCATCACTCCTTTCTATCTAAGGTCATATCCTCGGTGATACGAAGCTGCACCATATCCTGTCTAATTAACTTTCCCAAAACATACTCAATCTAGCTCTACCCCTCTATGTAACCCCTAAGTTCAACTCCCGCACTTCCTATTAAGAGCGTTAGCACTTCTTCTCTGCACATACCCAAACCATCACAGTCTCGCTTCTCTTATTTTGTCTGCCTTAGAGACCACCCCTAACTTCTCCTGAATGATCTCATTTCTAATCTTATTCCTCCTAGTGTGTCCACACATCCATCTCAACATCCTCATCTCCACAACCAGCATCTTTTGAGTATCAGAGTTTTTGATTGCTCAACACTCTATCCCAGATAGCAAAGACGATCTTACCACCATTCTATTAAACTAATCTTTAATTTTATGTAGTATCTTCTTATCACATAATACTCTAGAGGTAAGTCTTTATTTCGTCCATGGTTCCCCAATGATATGTGACATCATCATTGATATCACCAGTACTCTGGATAATGGACCCAAGAGGCTTATAACTTTTCTCTATTGGGAACAGGTTGAGTGACAATCCTCACTTCAATGGCTATTTCATCCCTAGTAATACGTAATTTGCACTTAAAGTATTTTGTTTTGGTCCTCCTCAATTTGAACTCTTTGTATTCCAAAGTATGTCTCCAAACCTCCAATCTATCATTATATTTAGCTCGAGTCTCATCAATATGTACTATGTCATCAGCAAGCCACATATACCATACGTGGAACCTTCTCCTGAATAGACCATGTCAGCTCATCCATTACTAAGGTAAAAAGAAAAGGCCGCTCAATACAGATCCTTAATAAAGTCTCATCTCAATAAAAAAATACTTTGAGTCTCCTTCCACCATTCTTATCTGTGTTTTGAATTCATCATAGATGTCCTTTATCATATTAATATACACCATTGGAAAATATTTTGCTCGTAGACACCTCCATAGGACATCCCTTGGAACTTTATCATAGGCCTTCTCAAGGTCATTAAACACTATATGAAGGACCCTTTTTCTCTCCCTATATTTCTTCACTAATCTGTTAACAAGATAAATTGCTTTATTAATCGACTGTCCCAGCATGAACTCAAATTGATTCTCTGAAATAAACACTCCTTTTCTCACCCTCATCTCCACTACTCCCTCCCAAACCTTCATAGTGTAGCTTAACGACTTGGTGGCCCTGTAATAGTTACAATTTTAAAATATTTCTTTTTTTGTAAAATGGAACTATTGTACGCCTTCTCCATTCATCAGGCATCTTAGAAGTCCTCATAATAGCATTAGATACATTCAACCGCTCAACACCATCCTTGGCCATGCTCTAGCAAAACTCCATGGAAATCTCATCAGGTCTGATCGTTCTCCCTTTATTCATCCTACTAATAGCACGTCTAACCTTATTAGCTCTAAAACAAATCCAATATATAACAAAAATCTTCATGACAATCAGAGTGCGCCAAATCACCCAGCTCAATATCATTATCCCTTTTATTGTTTAAGAGTTTATGAAACTAAGCTTGCCACCTTAGCTTAATGGAAGTTTCATCCACCAACACCTCACCCCCCACATCCTTAATGCACTTTGCTTGGCCCAAGTCGTGAGCTTTTTTCTCTCTCTCTATTTCATAGCCTATACAATCTCTTATCCCTGCCTTTACACCTAGTTCAACATACAAGCGTTCAAATGTTGCTCTCTTAGCACTCATCACCGCCATGTTTGCTTCTATCTTGTCATCTTATAGATATCCTCAAACCTTCATTTTTCATCCTCATTCCTACACTCCAACCACTTTGTATAGCTTCTCCATTCCACCACCAATCACCTTGATGTCCACCAAAGGTTCCTTCTGGAACCATTAGTACCTCGATATTTATTTTTTAATGCAACTAGCAGTAGTGTCCCACATGGTATTCACATTTTTGCTACTACTCCGAGCCCCTAAACTACTCAATTTTCCCCCATCTCCTGAGAAAGGGTAGGAGTCAAGCCTCCCCATATAATCCTAAATTGGTCTTCCTTTTACCCCTCTTAATCTCTAAATTCATCACCAGAAACCTATGTTGAGTGGAAATATTTTTACTTGGAATAACTTTGCAATTCTTACAAAGGCTTTTGTCACCCTTACGAAGGAGTAATTAATCAAATTAAGTCTAAGCAATCGTACTACAAAAGGTAACCAAGTGATTTTCCCTTTTCGAAGTCTATGAGTTAGCAATAACCAGCTCAAAGGTTTTAGCTATCATTACCTAAGCCTAGGTCCTAGACATGACACGATGAATGAGGAACCCAAATGAATCCTAAACAAGCATCTTATCTTATCGTGACACATCATTGCTCGAGAAGCATTGAAATGACATATGAAAATAGAAATAGGGGAATGGTACTAAAGGGAAAGCTTGCATAGCATCATAATCAAGAGACAAAAAAAGTCAAAGCTCATATCATAGATACATAGCATGTCCAACAACACCTCTACTACATAGACAAGAGAGGGGGCCAAGATAAAGCAACCGGGCTCACCCACATAGTCAATACATAAGTCAAAGAGAGAAAGTCTTAATACATAGTAAGAGAACATAAGTAACGTTCCTGAAATGGAGGACTCAAAAACAAGCTTTATAGAAATAGTACTAGCCACGTGGAGGAGGAGGGTGATCAAGTGGTGCACTGGTTTCTACATGGTGACATCATGTAGCCATAGAGTATGTGTTTATACATTTTAATGTACTAAGTATGTAGGATGCAAGCAACAAGAGATAAGTGATATAATCGATATGCATAACTTAAGCAATTAACTAACACATAACAAGATGACATACATGAGTGATGCTTGTAGTAAAGGCAAGCTTCATATATTATAATACAAGTATGAAAATGGACCATACTAGGGTGGATTGTTTCACCCTACCACCCATAGTGATTGAGGTACAAACCCCTCAATAGGTTACCAAGGTACAAACCCATTGATAGGTTGGAGGATGGTCACACCCTACCTCCTATGTTTCCAAGGTACAAACCCCTTGATAGGTTAGAGGATGGTCACACCCTACCTCCCATGATGCCAAGGTACAAACCCCTTGATAGTTTGGAGGATGGTCACACCCTACCTCCAATGGTGATTGAGGCATACCCCTCAATTGGCTATGGTCAATTCAACACTACATAAAGAAATACCATATACATACTTTTCTTCTATCATCATCATAACATCATATATATACTCTCCTTTCATCATCATAACATCATATATATACTCTCCCTCAATATTTGTAACACAACCCTCAAATAATCCCTATGCTCCTCCTCACCACGAGAATAGATTAAAATGTCGTCAATGAAGACCACAACAAAGGAATCAAGGTAGGATTTAAAGACCCTATTCATTAGGTCCATAAAGATGATCACTGCATTGGTCAACCCATAAGACATCACAACAAACTCATAATGTCCATATCTAGTCCGGAAAGCCATCTTGGGAATGTCACACTCCCTCACCTTTACTTATTGATAGCCAGACCGAAGCTCAATCTTAGAGAAATGGCTAGCCCCTTGCAATTGGTCAAACGAATAATCAATCCTTAGAAAAGGATACCTATTCTTGATGGTGACCCTATTGAGTTGTCGGTAGTCAATACATCTGAATGGACCCATCCTTCTTTTTCACAAACAACACTGGAGCACCCCAAGGTGATTGGCTAGGTCTAATAAATTCCTTCTCCAACAAGTCCCTCAATTGTTCCTTCAACTCCGCCGCGGCCATACGGTAAGGGGGAATAGAAATAGGTTGAGTATCGGGGAGGAGGTCAATGCCAAAGTTTATTTCCCTTTTAGGAGGAACACCGGGAAGGTCATCTGGGAGGACATCAAGAAACGCATTTACAACTGGAACCGACTCTATGGGAAGGACTTTAGACTCCACATCCCTAACCTTCATAAGATGGTAAAGACACCCCATAGAGATCAACTTACAGGCTTTAATGCAAGATATGAATCTACCCTTGACCACCACATCTTAGCTCTCCTACTCAAGGACGGGTTTATTTAGAAATTGGAATTTGACCCTACGGGTTCTACAATCAACAGAAGCATAGTAGGCATGCAACCAATCCATCCCAAGAATAATATCAAAATCCACTATGTCTAACTCAACAAGATCACAAGGCAAGATTTTATGCAAAATGCAAATAGGACAACTTCTATAAACTTTTCTAGCAATAATGGATACCCGAGTAGGAGGAGACACCTCATATGACTCATGCAATAACTCAGGGTCAACATGGAACTTTTTGGCAACAAAGGGGGTAATAAAATAAAGAGTGGCACCCGGATCAATCAATCCATATACATCAAAGTCAAAGATTTTCAACATATCAGTAACAACGTCAGAGACTTCACCAACCCCTTGTCTCTCATGCAAAGCATAGAACCGGTTGTGCCTTGGAGCACCATCATGTCGGCCACCTCTCCCCAATGGAACCGCATTAGCACCTTGTGGACGCATCTCCTTACCCTTGTTGCAATACCGAGGGCATTCAAACTTTTTGTGACCCATCTCCTCACAACTAAAACAAGCATTAGTGTACCTCAAACATGGGCCACTATTGCCCCCTACCACATTTTGGACACCCAACAATAGGAGCCACACCACCAACACCTTGAGGCCAGGGGAAATCATTAGCAAAGCCCACCTTGGAAACATGAGAAGACCCTTGTCCATGGTGGGACCAGCCACCCTTTTGGAACTTACCTTAAAACAGGCCCTCTTGGCCTCATGACTCCTTCTCTTCCTCAATTTCTCCTCCTTCATTTGCTTAGCATAGGTCATCAACCGAGACAAGTCTATGTCATTAATTAGAATGGAGGACCGGTATTCTTCACTTACAAAGTCAGAGACCCCTATCACGAACTTATTCATCCTAGATCTAGGATCGACAACCAAATGAGGAGCATACTTTGAAAGTTGGTTAAAAACTAAGGGCATACTCCCTCACACTCATGGAACCTCGTTTCAAATTCATAAACTCCACCAATTTAGTCTCCCTAAGCTCAAAAGGGGAGAACCGACTAAGGAAAGTCATTTTGAACTCCTCCCAAAGCACTACATTACCATTTCCCTTCTCCCCCTTCCACTAGTCATACCATTTTTAGGTTACCCCTTCAAATTGTTACACTGCCAACTCCGGCTTTTCATTCAGCCCAATACCCATGATAGTCAAAATCTTATAGACCTCATCAATGAACTCTTGTGGATCTTCATCAACCTTTGACCCATAGAACACCGGAGAATTCATCCTCATGAAGTCTCTTACCCTAGCTCCCAGGGTAGTAGCATGAGGGGCTTGGGCCCCTTGGTTGACTTAATTGGCCACCACTTGGGCAAGCATAGTGAGAGCATCTCGGAGCTCACCATTGGTAGGTTACTCCTCGGAAGTTTGGGCCCTTCTTCCTCGAGTGTCAGGCATGATCTAGCATAGCAAAGAACAATCGTTAGGGGAGAAAAACTTACTTCAACTTTATAGCACAACTTAGAACATGAAGAAGGAAAACATCTCCTAAAACGTCCCACAGCCTGCTATTCATAGTTGTGGCGCACAACACAAATATGAATAAGACTCTAATCAGCGCGGTGTATTGGACTCCAAGGATCTAACAACCAAGTGCTTTGATACCAAGTTTATTATGACCCAAGCCTAGGGTGTAGACATGACACGGCGAATGATGAACCCAAAGGAACCTACGAAAGCTTCTTATCTTATTGTTACACATCATTAGTCGCAGAAGCATTGAAATGACATACAAAAGTAGAAATAGGGCAATGGGACTAAAGGGAAAGCTTGCATAGCATCATAATCAAGAGACAAAAAAAGTCAAAGATCATATCGTAGATACATAGCATGTCCAAGAATACCTCTACTACATAGATAAGAGCAGGGGCCAAGACAAAGCAATTGGGCTCACCCTCATAGTCAATACATAAGTCAAAGAGAGGAAGTCTTAATAGATTGTAAGAGATCATAAGTAACGTCCCCGGAATGGGGGACTCACCAACAAGCTTGATAGAAGTCGTACTAGCCACGTGGAAGAGGAGGATGGTCAAAAGGTGCACCAGTTCCTACATGGTGACATCATGTAGGCATAGAGTATACGTTAGTATATTTGAATGTATTAAGTATGTAGAATGTAATGCAACAAGAGATAAGTGTCATAATTGATATGCATAACTTAAGCAATTAACTAACATATGACAAGATGACATGCATAAGTGTTGCTTGTAGTAAACGTATGCTTCATATATTATAATACAAGTGTGAAAATGGACCATACTATGGTGGATTGTTGCACCCTACCACTCATGGTGATTGAGGTACAAACCACTCAATAAGTTACTAAGGTACAAGCCCCTTGATAGGTTGGAGGATGGTCACACCCTACCTCCCATGATGCCAAGTTACAAACCCCTTGATAGGTTAGAGGAAGGTCACACCCTACCTCCCATGGTGCCAAGGTACAAACCCCTTGATAGATTGGCGGATGGTCATATCATACCTCCCATGGTGATTAAGGCATACCCCTCAACTGTCTATGGTCAATTTAACCCTATATAGAGAAATACCATATACATACTTTTCTTATATCATCACTTGACATCTTATACATACTCTTCTTTCATCATCATAACATCATTCATAATATAAAACATGCATTGGGCCTTCAATTCGTCAACAAAACCATAACCGGACATTTTATCAAACACTTAGAGGGTGTGTAGTACTAGGGTAAAACCATGCAATTCAAGAGTGAAATCATGGTAGAAAATTTAATGTAAAACCTCTAATAGATACTTGGTAACACCCTCAAGCAATAAACATCAAAACCCTTCATCAAACCTTATAATAGACATTGGTTTTATAACTCTAAACATAGCAAAACATTCACAATTTCATGAGCTTCAACATGGTGTGCAGTGATTTTTATAATAAGATAGACCCAATTGTAAATCAACTTTAAATCATGCAAATTAGAGTAAATGGAAGCTTGGGTATCATCGGTGAAAGTAACCCATGAAAGAAACTTACATACCTTAGCTTTGGAGAAAATCTTGATGAAGATTGAAAAATGGAGACTTGAAGCTTGAAGGAAATCCTTAGTTTCAAATGAGGGTTTTGAGACTTGAGTTTAGGAGTAAAATATTTGGATAAGTGTTTGAATGAGTATTGGGGAATGTTTAGAATGATATGAGGGTGAAATATGGATAACTATACGTATTTTAGTGAATGGGACCACTTAGGCCCAAGACTTAAAAGTCTTGGACCGAGTTGAAAAAGACGGTCACAAAATAATACCCCTGTGTGTCGCGAAACTGGCGCGCTTTACTTTTTGAAAATTGACATTTAGGAATTTTGAATTTTAATGTGATTACTCTAAAATCGGGGTTAGAGGAATGGAGGTGGGAGCGTCAGTATTGGACTTTGCTAATGAAACAACCCCAAAAAGTGCCCGAAAACAAATACTACATGAACATCACCAAAATCACTAGAAGTTGCACTGATATGCCCATTAAAATCTCCCCCAATGAACAATTTCTCTATGTTCGGTATACCTCTCACAACCTCATCCAAATCTTCTTAAAAGAGCTTTTTGACTTTCTCATCCAGTCCACCTTGAGGTGCATAGGCACTGACTACATTTACTATATGACTACCGACCATAAGTTCAATAGATATCATCCTATCATTAATCCTCTCAACCTCAACCACATATTCCCTACGGTCCTCAAGTACTAGGATATCTACTCCATTTCTATCCCTAGAGCTACCTGAGTACCATAATTTAAAATTCTCTATGTCTCAAGCTTTGATACCTACCCATTTGGTCTCCTAAACACACATTATATTAATTTGTTTCCTCTTAAGACTCTTCACTAGCTCTATGGACTTCCCTGTAAGTGATCTTATGTTCCACGTCCCTACTTTAGACTTAAGTAAGCTTGTACCCTCTTACCACTACTACCCCTAGCCTCTGACCCTAACCGATGGCATAATCCTAATCCACCATCAAACCCCAATGCCACTTAACTACACTAAGAATTAATAACTCAATAAACTATAGAAAATATAATTTCTCAAAAATAACAGCCTAACAATAAAGAACAGTAAAATATAAAGTTGTAATTTATAGTAATCAAATAACCAAATACAAAATAATCAAGAAAAAGAACAATAATCCTACAGAAAATACATGCAACAATCCACAACACCTAGATGTAAAGAGTAAATAGGATAGTAAACTATATAACAACAACAAGTTACTTAGTGGAATCCCACAAGTGGGGTCTAGGGAGGGTAGAATGTACGCAAACCTTACCACTACCTCATAGAGGTTTTGAGGCTATTTGTTGGGAACCCTCATCTCAAAAACCCATAATATGGAAAAAAAGATAGGAAAAGAAAGGGAACAGAAAGAGCGACTAATGACAATACAAGATATAAAAGCAATGTACATACGCTAAAGGTAAATAAATATAGGACTAATAATGAAAACATATGATGTAAAGACATCACTACTCCTACTAACCTACTATACCATAAAGTCATATATCGACATATCCCTACTATCTTATTTGCCCTCTATTCTAATATGCGGCCTTCACTCTTTTCTATCTAAGGTCATGACCTCAATGAGATGAAGTTTTGCCATATCTTGTTTGATCACCTTCCCCCAATACTTCTTCGGTCTACCTCTACCCCTCTATGTAACCCCTAAAAATTCAAGCTCTCACACCTCCTAACAAGAGTATCGATACTCCTTCTCTACACATGTCCAGACCAACATAGTCTCACTTCTCTCATCTTGTCAGCCACAAGGGTCACCTCTAATTTCTCACAGATGATTTTATTCCTAATCCTATCACTCCTGGTATGTTCACACATTCATCTCAACATCCTTATCTCTATAACCTGCATCTTCTAAACATATGAAATATTAATAGCCAACACTCCACCCTATATAGCAAAGATAGTCTAACCATCATTCTATAAAACTTACCTTTGCTTAGGGGATATTTTTTTATCACACAATACTCCTGAGGCAAGCCTCCATTTCATCCATGCTGCCACAATACAATGTGTAACATTGTCATTGATATCGCCACTATAGAAGAGACCATCATTATAGAGATCATAGTTTATCAAGGTACAAACCTCTTGATTGGTAAGTGGATCGTCGCACCCTACTATCCATGGTGATTGAGGTACAAACCCCTCAACCCAGTTATCAAGGTACAAAACCCTTGATTGGTTGTTGGACCTTCGCGCCCTACTACCCATGATGATTCAGGTACAAACCCCTCAACCTGGTTATCAAGGTACAAACCCCTTGATTAGTTATCAAGGTATAAACCCCTCGACATGGTTACTTGGTCTCTTAACCCCCCGAGTAGGGCATGGTCAATTTTCAACATTAAATAAGAGATTATCATATAAATACATTCTTTTCATCATCATAAAGTCATTCAATCATAATACATGCATTGGACCTTCAATTCCTCAAGAAACCATAACCGGACATTTTATCAAACACTTAGCGGTTGTGTAGAGCAAGTATAAAATCATTTAGGAATGAAATCATGCAAGAAAATCCAATGCAAAATCATACTTCAATACTTGGTAAAACTCTCAAGCATTATACACCAAAAACCTTCATCAAATCCCATAGATCTTAGATTCATAGCTCAAAACATGCTAAAACAGTCATAATTTCATGAAACCCCAACATAGTTCATAGTCAAATTCATGGTAAGTAAGACCCATAAGCACATCAACTTAAAATCATGCAATCTAAGTAAAAAAGGAAGCTTAGGCTTCATGGGTGAAAGGAGCCCATGAATGAAACCCATATACCTTGACTTTGGAGAATTCCTTGAAGAGGATTTGAATGGAGACTTGGAGCTGGGATGAACTCCTTAAGATCCGGAAGAGGTTTAGACACTTGAATTTTGAGAGAAATATTAGTATAAGGGTTTGAAAGAGTATTCGGGAATGTCTTGAATGATATGAAGGTGAAATATGTCTAAGTATAGGCATTTTCACGTATGAGAAGGCTTAGGCCCAAGACCCAAAAGCCTTGGACCGAAGTGGAAAATTGGCACATTTTTAACACTCTGGCACGCCCTTGGTGCATCATGCCAGGGGCGCGAATGCTCATAGGAAATCGCATTTTTGCAAATTTTAAATTTTGATGCGGTTGCTCTAAAATTTGGGTTAGACCCATTCCCCACTCAATTTTACCCCCTGAACAAGAATATGAAGTTAGATTTTCAATATCACGCATGGAATTTGAGATATATGAAAGTACGATTCTCGGTACTTTCGAGGCATATTTTTGGCACTTTTTGGGGTCGTTTCAATTTTCTTTTATCTAGGGTGTCCATGGCCTGTCATGGAACCTTCCTAGACTGTTAAGTAGAGGCTTCATAGATAGTTGAGTAGAGGATTTGAGAAGTCTTTGGCATCTAAACTTGTTTTTATTCATAAACTACCAGTAGAGATGAACTTAAAATGTATATGATGTCTTTTATTTGAGGTATTCTTTCGTTGTTGAGTATGATACGACGATGAGGCCAAGTTGTTCTCTCGGGGACTAATAATAGTCTCTGAGTATCAGTCAAGGGTACCCTCCCGAGGCGTTATGAACTTGGTATCAAAGCACAGAGTTAAAGAGTTCTATGAGTCTATGAAGTCGTGTCTAATAGAGACATGTTTATATGTGTGTTATGCACCAAACTTCATAAGAAAGAAGCTATAGGACATTAGGTGTCACGACCCAAGCCTAGGGCCTAAACGTGACACAGTGAGTTAGGAACCCGAAGGGACCCCAAACAAGCCTCTTAGCATATCATTACACATCCTTAATCGCGGAATCAAGTAAAAAACATCTAGAGAACATAAAGTAAGCATAAAGGTGCTAAGGGAGTTTTTCATAGATTAAAAACATACGAGAGTCAAGAGAGTCAAAGGTCAAAGCATCATTGTATAACTTATCCAACAACACCTCTAAACTTAGAATTTGAGTGGGGGCCAAGACACTTTCCGAGCTCACCCTCATAGTAAAAAGCATTCAACAAAAGAAAGAGAGTCTTTGCATAACATAAGATCAACAGATATCATCCTCAGAGTTGAGGACTCACCAAACTTACTTCGAAGATTCTACTAGCCACGTGGAGGAGGAAGATGATCAAGTGGGCTCCAGTTCCTACTTGGTAGCATCATGTAGGCATAGAGTATGTGTTAGTATGTTTGAATATACTAAGTATGTAGGATGCAATGCAACAAGAGATAAGCGACATAATCGAAATGCTTAATTAGGCTATGAATGAGCATAATAGCAATATGGTATACATGAATGATGCTTGAAGTAAAACTTTATATATATATATATATATATATATAGGAAGATACCACCATTATAGATCAAGCAAACTAATACTCGGAATCCAAGGTAGGGCCACCCCTTGGGAAGTGATTGAGAAATTTATCCCTCAATTGTAGATGGACATACCACCGCCCATCATAGTGGTGTATATACCCTCAACATGGTAGATGAGCATGACCACCCTCTATTAAAGTGATTGAGGAATATACCCCCTAATTGGTAGATGAGCATGACCACCCCCAATAAAAGTGATTGAGGAACATACCCCCCCAATTGGTAGATGGGCATAACACCTCGTCATAGTGGTTGAGGCATAACACCTCCTTAACTAAGTGTGCTCAACTTACAACACTATAGATACTTTTCATGATATCAACACATACATACATTTCTTTCATCATCATAAAGTCACTTAACTCATAGGTCATGCATTAGACCTTCAATGTCTCAAAATTCCATAATCGGATATTTTATCAAACACTTGGTGGGTGTGAATGCTACTACAAAATCATGCAATTCAAGAGTGAAATCATGTGAGAAAATCAATGTAAAACAACCCACCAACACTTGGTAATACCCTCATGAAATATACATCAAAACCCTTCATCAAATCACATAATGCATAGATTTATAGCTCAAAACATACTTAAACAGTCACATTTTACGAAACTCCAACATAGTTTATAGTCAACTTTCATAGTAAGAGATACCCATAGATAATCTAACTTGAAAACATGTAATTTAGGTAAAAAGAAGGTTAGGCACCATGGGTTAAAGGACCCAATAGTTGAAACCCACATACCTCAATTTTGGAGATTTCCTTGATTAAGATTTAATTGAGAATTTGAAGATTGAATGAAATCCTTGATATCTGGAATGAGATTGGGACACTTGAATTTGAGTGAAATATTTGTTTAAGTGCTTGAGATGGTTTTGGGGAATGCCTTGTATGATATGATATTGAAAAATGACTAAGTTCAAATGTTTTTATGCATGGGAAGGCATAGGCCCAAGACCCAAAGGCCTTGGACCGAACCAGGAAAACTGACAAGAGCAAATGCGTACTCCTACGGGAATTAAATTTTTTGCAAAATTTGTTTTTCACTACGGGTCCTCTAAAATTTGGGTTATATCCATTACCACTCAATTTTACCCCCTAAACAAGAATATGAAGTTGGATTTTTGATATCATGCACGAATTTTGAGATATATGGAAATTACAAATTTGGGCATTTCTGTGGCACATTTTCGGGCACTTTTTGGGGCGTTTCAATATCTCCCCCTTGGGAATATTTGTCCCCGAATGTCAAAGAAACATACACGAGAGATGTAATCATGATAATTTCAGCCCAACACATGAATCAACAAATGCAATAAGACACCATTTCAAAAATCCTAACATAAGTGTCAAAATCACCATGAACTTGTCAACATAAACATGAATACATGCAAATGAAATAAGGGCTGAAACTTAAGACTTGAAATCACATAGGGAACCTAAATTAGTACGTTAGGATTGAGTAGAATGGAAGAGATAGGGATATCACTTTTATATGTCCGCCTCGGCTTCCTATATGGCACTTTCAACTGGTTAGTTCGTCAAAAGGACCTTAATGGAAGCTACATCCTTGTTCCTCAATCTCTTCACTTGCCTGTCCAAAATTTCTATCAAAAACTCTTCATATGTCAAATGTCTTCAACCACACCCACAACATCAAGAGGCACAATAGCTCTTGGGTCACCCACACACTTCCTCAACATAGACACATGGAAGACCTGATGAGCCATATCCATTTCACTAGGAAACTCCAACTTATAGGCCAACTTACAAATCCTCCTTAACACCCTATAAGGACCCACAATCTTGGACTCAATTTACACTTCTTACCAAAACAAACCACACCCTTCATAGGTGAGACCTTCAAGTAGATCCAATCACCAACCTTAAATTCAAGATCCCTTCTCCTGACATTGGCATAGGGCTTCTATCGACTTTGGGCTGTTTTCAACCTCTTTCTTATCATCCTTACTTTCTCTAAGGCCTTCATAACCAAATTCGGACCCAACGAAGTCATCTCACCCACTTCAAACCATCGAACCGGTGATCTAAAATGTCCACCATAAATGGCCTCAAAAGGAGCCATACCAATGCTTGCATGATAGTTATTATTATAAGCAAACTCAATTAGTGGAAGATGATCATCCCAATTACCTTTAAACTCTAAAACACAAGCTCTAGGCATATCCTCAAGAATTTGGCTAGTTCTTTCGGCTTGGCCATCCAATTGAGCGTGGAAGGCCGTACTAAGCTTAACCTTGGTACCAAGGCCTCTTTGGAAGGACCTCAAAAAGTGTGAAGTGAATTGAGAACGATGATCAGAAATGATAGACAAAGGCACCCCATGCAATCTAACAAACTCATAGATGTACAATCTAGCATAATCTTCGGCACCATAAGTGCTCTTAATCGGTAGGAAATGAACAGACTTTGTCATTCTATCAACCATAACCCAAATAGAATCAAAAAACCCTTCTAGTCTTAGGTAACCCAACCACAAAATCCATGTTGATTTCCTCTCACTTCCACGGAGGGATCTCTATATCTTGGGCTAGGCCACTAGGCCTTTGATGCTCGCTTTAACTTGTTGGCAATTATGACAAACAGATACAAACTTAGCAATGTCTTTCTTTATACCTCCCCACCAATACACCTCTCTCAAATCTCTATATATCTTTGTAGAACCGGGTTGAATAGAATAGGAAAATTATGAACCTTATCAAGAATCTTCTCTCTCAAGCCATGAACACTAGGCACACACAACCTACCTTGGTACCTAACAGCACCATCTCCCCCTTGGAAGAAAACCTCCACCTTACCATCAACCAAGGCCTTCAACTCTAACAAGGTGGGGTCAAGATCTTGCTTTGCCTTTACCTCCTCAACTAGGGAAGATTTAGAACCATCAACCACCACTACACCAACATTGTCAACCTCTTCCAACCCAATCCTCAATTTAGCCAACCAATGGAGCTCTCTAGCCACCTCCTTGCCACCATCACCAAGATGCACTAGGCTACCCATAGACACTCTACTCAAAGCATCAACCACAACATTAGCCTTACCAAGAGGATAACGCACATCATATCATAATCCTTAAGAAAATCTAACCACCTTCTTTGTCTCAAGATGAGATCCTTTTGAGTGAACATATATTGGAGACTCTTATGATCGGTGAACACATCAATGCACCCTTTCATAATTTTGAAAGAAAATACCACGGCGGCCAATCCAAGATCATGGGTAAGATAACTCTTTTCATGCACCTTAAGTTGTCTAGAGGCATAAGCTATCACCTTGCAATTTTGCATTAAAACACAACCCAAACCAATTCTTGAGGCATCATAATACACAACAAACCCTTCTAACCCTTCCGATAGAGACAAGATAGGAACGGAGACAAGCTTATTTTTCAAGTGTTGGAAACTCTTTTCACACTCATCAGTCCAAACAAACTTTTCCTTCTTTTGAGTTAACTTAGTCATAGGAGAAGAAATAGAACAGAACCCATTCACAAATCTCCAGTAATAACCCACTAAGCCTAAGAAGCTTCTAATATCCGGTGGAGTCAAAGGTCTAGGCCAATTTCTAATTACCTCTGTCTTCTTAGGATCCACCATAATACCATCACCCGACACCACATGATGTAGAAAGGAAACCTCCTTCAACCAAAACTCACATTTTTCATATTTGGTATACAACTTCTCCTCCCTCAAGATTCGCAACAACACCCATAAGTGATCCACATGTTCCTCCTCACTATGGGAACAGATAAAGAGATCATCAATAAATACCACCATAAACAAGTCAAGGTAGGGTTTAAAGACCCTATTCATACGATCCATGATGATAGTCAGTGTATTAGTCAACCTGAAGGACATAACCACAAACTCAAAGTGCCTATACCTAGTCCGAAAGGTCGTCTTATAATGTCACACTACCCCAATTTCACTTGGTGATACCCGGACCGAAGATCAATCTTAGAGAAGTGACTATCCCCTTGAAGCTGGTCAAAAAGATCATCAATCCTTAGTTAAGGGTACATATTCTTTATGGTAACCATATTAAGTTGCCGGTAATCAATACACATCCTAAGAGAACCATCCTTCTTCTTCACAAACAACCCCGGCGCACCCCAAGGTGATTGGCTAGGCCTAATAAAACCCCTCTCCAATAAATCCCTCAATTTTTCTTTCAACTCCTTGAACTCCGTCGAGACCATACGATACGGGGGAATAGAAATGGTTTGAGTATCGGGGAGGAGGTCTATGCAAAAATCTATTTCCCTTCCTGGAGGAACCCCAGGAAGCTAACTAGGGATGACATCAAGAAACTCATTAACCACCGAAACTGACTTTATTGGAAGGACTTTGGACTCAACATCCCTAACTCTCACAAGATGATAGAGACACCCCTTAGAAATCAACTTATGGGCTTTAATGCAAGAAATGAATCTACCCTTGACCACCACCTCATGACTCTCCCACTCAAGGATGGGTTCATTAGGGAATTGGAATTTGACCCTATGGGTTCTACAATCAATAGAAGTATAATATGCATGCAACCAATCCATCCCAAGGATGACATCAAAATCCACTATATCCAACTCAGCAAAATCACAAGGCAATATTTTATGCAAAAATGCAAATGGGACAATTGTTATAGACTTCATGAAATAGGAAACAGGCGATTTTGGCAGTTTTTTGTCGGTATTAGCCCACGGTTTCTAGTGGTACAGGGGGTCCAGCACAACTTTCCTAAAATATCATATGAGTGGATCCGCAACAAGCCCAGGAAGAGGTCCAGGTGGCCCGGCAGCGGCGGGGGACGCCCGGTAAGATTTTATGACTAGAAACTATGGATGTACCAACAGGAGTTGACACCTCATAAGGCACACACAATAGTTCGGGTTCAACATGAAACTTTTGGCAATAAAAGGGGTAACAAAAGAAAGAGTGGCACCCGGGTCTATCAATACATGCACATCAAATTCAAAGACTTTTAACATATCGGTGACGACATCGGGCACCTCATCTACCCATTTTCTCCCTTAAAGAGCATAGAACCGATTGTGCCTTGGGGTACCACCATGTTGGCCACCCCTTCCCCTAGGAACGGCATTTGTATCTTGTGGACGAACATCCTTACCCTTGTTCCAATTTTGAGGGCAATCCACCACCTTATGTCGCACTTCACCACAACTAAAACAAGCATTGGGGTCCTTCAAACATGGGCCACTATGACCCTTACCACATTTTGGACACATAGCATTAGGCACCACACCACTGTCACCTTGGAACCTTGGGTTTCATTAGCAAACCTTCTATTAGGAGCATTGGAAGAACTTTGGCCTTGATGAAATTGGCCACCCTTGGGACTTTGAAACCTACCTTCAAAATGGGCCCTCTTAACCTCATTGCCCTTTCTCTTTCTCAACTTTTCTGCCTCCAATTGTTTGGCATAAGTTATGAGGCGGGACAAGTCCATATCACCTATCAACATGGCGGCACGACACTCCTCATTCACCAAATTTTGTATACCCATCACAAACTTGTTCATCCTAGACCTTGGCTCGGCCACCAATTGTGGAGCATATTTAGAGGGTTGGTTGAACTTGAGGGTATACTCCCTCACACTCATATACCCTTACTTAAAATCATGAATTCCATCATTTTGGCCTACCTTAGCTCAAAAAGGAAGAACGGGTTGAAAATGCCACCTTAAACTCCTCCTAAAGGATCACATTATTGTTTCCCTTCTCCTCCTTCCATTGAGAAAACCATAATTGAAAGCCACCCCTTTGAGTTGGTAGGCCGCCAACTCCGCTTTCTCCTCCGATCTAACACCCATGATAGACAACACTTTGTACACCTCATCAATAAATTCTTGAGGGTCCTTATACACTTTAGACCCATGGATCTCCGATGGTTTCATCCTAGTAAAGTCTCTCACCCTTGAATCCAGTGTGGAAGCATGAGGGGCTTGGGCCCCTTGGTTGATTTGATTAGTCATAGCATGGGCTAGCATGAAATAGCATCCCGGAACTCTTCATGAGCCGAATGTTCTTCGGGTGTACGAGCTCTTCTTTATCTTGGAATAGGCATGATCTAGCCTAGCAAAGGACGTTCGTTATGGAAAAACTTTTTCTTAACTTCTATAGCATTACATAGATCAAGAAAAAGGGAAATATTTCCTAAAACGCCTCATAGCATCTTGCTCATAGTCGTGGTGCACTTCACAACCATGAACAAGACTCTAGTCGACATGGTGTATTGGATGCCAAGGACCATTAACAACCTGTTACTCTGATACCAAGCTTTTCATGACCCAAGCCTAGGGCCTAGACGTGACACGATGAGTGAGGAACCCAAAGAGACCCAAAAGAAGCTGCTTCACATATCATTACACATCCTTAGTCATGGAAGCAAGTAAACAACATCAAGAGAACATAAAGAAAGGATAAAGGGGCTAAGGGAGTCTTTCATAGCTTGAAAATATACAAGATTCAAGATATTCAAAGCTCAAAGTATCATTATATAACTTGTCCAACAACACCGCAAAATTTAGAATTTGAGCGGGGGCCAAGACACATTCCGGGCTCACCATAGTAAAAGTATTCAAAAAAAGGAACAGAGTCTTTCGATAACATAAGATCAATAGATATTATCCTCAGAGTTGTGGACTCACCAAACTTGCTTCAAAGATAGTACTACCCACGTGAAGGATAGAGATGATCAAGTGGGGCTCCGGTTCCTACATGGAACATCATGAAGGCATCTACTATACGTTAGTATCTTTGAATGTACTAAGAATGTAGGATATAATAAGTAGGATATAATGCAACAAGAGATAAGTGACATAATCAAAATGCTTAATTAGGCAATGAATGTGCATAATAGCAATATGGCATGCATGAATGATGCTTGAAGTAAAATATGATTATATAGAACACATTACATATGTAGGAAGAGACCACCTTTATAGACCAAGCAAACTAATACTTGGAATCCAAGGTATGACAATCCCTTGGGAAGTGATTGAGAAATTTACCACTCAATTGGTAAATGAGCATACCACCCACCATCATAGTGGTCAAGGTATATACCCCTC
Organism: Solanum medicagineum; assembly: GCA_026153255.1. Classification (NCBI taxonomy): domain Eukaryota; kingdom Viridiplantae; phylum Streptophyta; class Magnoliopsida; order Solanales; family Solanaceae; genus Solanum; species Solanum medicagineum. The sequence continues at coordinate 4,609,499 of JAPFFP010000099.1, forward strand.
AACATGGTAGATGAGCATGACCACCCCACCCCTCAAAGTGATTGAGTAACGTACAGCCCAATTGCTAGATGAGCATGACCACTCCCCATCAAAGTGATTAAGGAATATTCCCCCAAGTTGGTAGATAGGCATACCATCCCCCATTATAGTGGTTGAGGCATAACACCTCCTCAACTAGGTGTGGTCAACCTACAATACTATAGATATTTTTCATGAGATCAACCCATACATACATTCCTTTCATCATCATAAAGTCACTTAACTCATATGTCACGCATTAGACTTTCAATGTCTCAAGATTCCATAACCGGACATTTTATCAATCACTTGGTGGGTGTGAATGCTAGTACAAAATCATGCAATTCAAGAGAGAAAATCAATGTAAAATAAACCACCAACACTTAGTAATATCCTCATGCAAGATACATCAAAATCCCTCATCATATCACATAATGGATCATAGATTCATAGCTCAAAACACTCTTAAAACAGTCACATTTATGAAACCCCAACATAGTTTATATTCAACTTTCATAGTAAGAGATACCCATAGATAATCTAACTTGAAAACATGCAATTTAGGTAACAGGAAGGTTAGGCTCCATGGGTGAAAGTACTCAATGGTTGAAACCCACATACCTCAACTTTGGAGATTTCTTTGATGAAGATTTAATTGAGAATTTGAAGCTTAACTGAAATGCTTGAGATCCGGAATGAGATTGGGACACTTGAATTTGGGTGAAATATTTGTCTAAGTGCTTGAGAGGGTTTTGGGGAATGTTTTGTATGATATGATATTGAAAAATGACTAAACATATGTGCTTTACGCATAGGAAGGCATAGGCCCAAGACCCAAAGGCCTAGGACCGAAACAGGAAACTTAGCACAAAATAACACATCTCAGCGACGGCTCCACGTCGCGGAAAAAACGTGTACCCCTACTAGAATTTAAATTTTTCCAAACTTTTTTTTTTGCTACACGTCCTCGAAAATTCAGGTTATACCCATGTCCCACTCAAATTTGCCCCCTGAACAAGAATATGAAGTCGGATTTTCGATATCACATATGAATTTTGAGATATATGTAAATTACGAATTTGGGCATTTTCGAGGCACATTTTTGAGCACTTTTTGGGGCGTTTCATTAGGAATGGTTACGCTTCTTTAGTATTCTGAGTTCGTGCGATAGAGTTGAAAACTCTATAAACTTCTTTTCTAATTTGTGCTTTACAAAATTGTACATCATGCCTCCAAGATGCACTATAACAAAGAGGAATGCTTCACTGGCACTACTAAGAACCTTGCTTTAGAGGTGCCTCCTCAGATGGAAACGAGGGGCCAAGGTCGATCGGCCAAAAATACTAGTATTCCTGTGACACCTACTGCTCCACCTGCTCCTAATATAAAGGCTAACTTAATAGGATCTATTGCCACACTCACACAGTTGGTAGCTGCCCAGAGTGGGAACCAGGGTTCGCGAACCCCTAGCTTTAGCTCTCATGAGCCAACAGCAACTTCCAGACTAAGAGATTTTCTGAGGATAAACCCACCTATCTACACAGGGTTTAGAGTTGAAGATGATCCTCAGAACTTCATTGATGAGATGTGGAAGGTGTTGAAGACTATGAATGTGACCAAGACTGAGGGAGTTAAGCTTGCTGTCTATCAGCTCAAAGATATGGCCAATGTCTGGTACAACCAGTGGAAAGAGAGTCGAGGTGATGATGTTGAGCCTTTTACTTGGGATGAGTTTGAGAGTGCCTTCCTCGATCACTTCTTTCCTCAAGAGTTGAGAGAGGCAAAAGTTGAGGAGTTTGTGAACCTGAAATAAGAGGGGATGACTGTTAAAAGTATAGCCAAAGTTCATCTAATTATCCAGGTATTCCCCAAAGATGGTCCAGGATATGAGAGCGAGAGTGAGGAAGTTCGTGTCTGGATTGGGTAAGCAGGTGAAAAGCAAGTGCAAAGAGGCATTATTGATTCTAAGTATGGACATTTCGAGAATGATGGTCTATGCCCAACAAACTGAGGATAAGAAGAAGTATGGGGGAAGAGCATCTGAGTAAGAAGGTTAAGTCGGAAGGGCCTGAGGCTACCCTAACTAAATAGCGTAAGGGAGACAGATCTTATTTCCAGAAGAGGTCCTCTAGCTATGCACCATCTTCAGCTAGTGCACCAAACTGAGCCACAGGTCCCAAGGACAAACAAACTTTAGGGCACAGGGTACACAGTCTCAAACTAGTGTGACCTTTGGCTCTAAAGGGAAGCCATCTTATGTAAAATGTGGCAGGATAGATATAAGAGAATGTAGAGATAGAGGGAGTAGTTGCTACAAGTGTCGCTTGTCGGGTCATTTTTAGAGGGAGTGTCCAATGGGTGGCAATAAGGCCCATTCCTCTAACAGCACCACCATCGAGGGGTAACCAGAGAGGTACTGCACTAGGGCCAGGCGGTGGGACAAACCGTATGTATGCGATGGGAAATTGACAGGATCAGGAGGTTGCACCAGATGTTGTGATGGGTATGCTTTGAGTCTTTACCTTTCCTTGCTATGCTTTACTTGATTCAGGTACAACTTTGTTCTTTTGTGATGCCATATGTGGTGGGTAGATTTTGAAATTCTTCCTAAGCAATTGCTTGAGTCATTTTCTATTTCTACTCCTGTTGGTGAGTCTATTCGAGCTGAGAGGATCTATAGAGATTGTGTGGTGTCCATCGATCATAGGGATACTCTTGTTGACTTGATTGAGTTGGAGATGGTTAATTTCTATGTGATCCTTGGTATGGACTGGCTTCACACCTGCGATGTGTCTGTTGATTATCGAACTTGGTCTATCAAATTCCAGTTTCCAAATGAAACTGTTATTGAGTGCAAGGAGATTTTGTTACGCTGAAGGGTAAGTTTATTTCTTACCTCAAAGCCCAAAAACTAATCTCGAAAAGGTGTATCTATCACCTCATGCGAGTCAAATCAGACGATGTTCAGTACCCTTCTCTTGAGTTTGTCCTCATTGAGAGTGAGATTCCTGATATGTTCCCTGAGGATATGCCCGGAGTCCCTCCTGATAGGGAGATCTATTTTAGAATTGATGTCCTTCCTGACACCCAACCTATTTCTATTCCGCAATATAGAATGGCTCCAACGGAGTTGAAAGAGTTGAAGGAGCAATTGAGGGATTTGTTTAAAAAAGGATTTATAAGGCCAAGTGTCTCTCCGTGGGGTGCTCCGATCTTGTTTGTGTGAAAGAAGGATGGTTCTCTGAGGATGTGTATTAACCATCGTTAGTTGAATAAGGTGACAGTTAAAAATAAATATCCTCTTTCAAGGATTGATGATTCATTCGACCAACTTTAGGGTTCCACTTTTTTCTCTAAGATAGACCTCAGATCGGGCTATCGCCAATTGAAAGTAAGAGAATGTGGCATCTCGAAGATGGTTTTTTGAACTCGATATGGTCATTTTGAATTCTTAGTGATGTCGTTTGGGTTGACAAATGCACCCGCAACCTTTATGGACTTGATGAATAGAGTATTCAGACAATATCTAGACATGTTCGTGATCATATCCATTGATGATATTTGGTGTATTCCTAAGATGAAGAGGAGCATGTCAATCACCTTAGAATTGCCTTTCAAAGACTCCGAGACAATGAGTTGGATGCAAAGTTTTCTACGTGCGAAATTTGGCTCAAATTTGTGGCTTTCTTAGGTCATGTGATCTCTGGAGATGGAATTTGAGTGGGTACTCAAAAGATTGAGGCGGTCAAGAACTGGCCAAGGGCAATCTCACCGATGAAGATATGGAGTTCTCTAGGATTGACTGGCTATTATCGAAGGTTTGTTGAGGGATTTTCTTCCATATCTGCACCCTTGACCAAATTAACTCAGAAGAATGTCAAGTTCTAATGGTCTGATGAGTGTGAGAGTAGTTTCCAAGAGTTGAAAATGAGGTTAACCATTGCACCAGTGTTGACTTTACCTAGTGGAACAGATGGATATTTTATTTACTATGATTCTTCGAGAGTGGGATTGGGATGTGTATTGATGTAGAAGGGAAATGTTGTTGCCTATGATTCTAGACAGCTTAAGGTGCATGAGCAAAATTATCCCACTCACGACTTGGATTTGGCAGCAGTGGTGTTTGCTCTCAATGGCGCCACTATTTATATGGAGCACATGTTGATGTATTCACAGACCACAAGAGCCTGCAATACATCTTCGCCCAGAAGGAGCTCAACTTGAGGCAGAGGAGATGGCTTGAATTGCTCAAGGACTATGACATGACCATCCTCTACCATCCAAGTAAAGCTAATATAGTTGTTGATGCTCTAAGTAGGTTATCCATGAGAAGCACCGCTCATGTGGAGGAGGAGAAGAGAGAGTTAGCCAAAGAGGTTCATAGACTAGCATGATTAGGAGTCCAATTTGATGAATCGGGTGAAGCAGGTTTCTTGTGCATAACGGGTATGCATCATCTTTTGTAGTCGAAGTGAAGGATAAACAAAATTGAGATCTTGTCTTATTACAGTAGAAGGAGGATGTGCCCAAACAGAAAGTGATGGTTTTTGCCAAAGGGGGAAGCGGAGTATTAAGGTACCAGGGCATATTGTGTGTACCCGATGTTGATGGTGTTAGAGAGAGGATCATGGCAGAGGAACACAGTTCCAGATACTCCATCCATCCAGGGTCGACTAATATGTAGCACGACTTGAGGGAAGTCTACTAGTGGAGTGGAATGAAGAGAGATATTGCCAAGTTTGTTTCCAAGTGCCCGAATTGCCAACAAGTCAAAGTTGAGAACCAAAGGCCACTTTGAGATTCAAGAATGAAAATGGGAGGTGATTAATATGGACTGCATCATAGGTTTATCGAGGTCTTACAGACAACATGATTTGATTTAGGTGATAGTTAACCAGATGACTAAGTATGCTCATTTCATGGCAGTAAAGAAAACTGACACTGTAAAGGATTATGCCCGATTATACATAAGGGTGATTTTTAGACTTCATGGACTCCCCTTGTCTATTACTTCGGATAGAGGATCCCAATGTATTACCTAGTTTTGGAGATCTTTTCAGAAGGGTTTGGGTACGAAAGTGCCCCTTAGCACTACTTTTCACCCTTAAGCACATGGTCAGGCCTTGGACGATATGTTATGAGTCTACGCCATTGACTTTAAGGGTAATTGGAATGAGCACTTGCATTTGATAGAGTTTTCTTACAACAACAGCTTCTCTTTGAGCATCTAGATGGCCCCATATGAGGCACTCTATGAGAGGAGGTGTAGGTCACTGATTGGATGGTTTGAGGTAGGCGGAGCTGAGTTGATTGGACAAGAAATGGTTCATCAAGCTATGGAGAAGGTGAAGATCATACGAGAAAGGTTGAGGATTGTACAGAGTCAACAGAAATCCTACACAGATGTTAGAAGAACAGATTTAGAGTTTGAGGTCAATGATTGGGTGTACTTAAAAGTGTCATCCATGAAGAGTGTGATGAGATTTGGAAATAAAGGGAAGTTAAGTCTGATTTACATTGGCCTTTATCAGATCATAAAGAGAGTAGGCAATGTAGCTTATAAGTTAGAGTTACCACCAGAGTTAGAGGCCATCTACCTAGTCTTCTACATTTCTATTTCAAGAAGTGTTTGGGAAATCCACAATTGGTTGTTCCTGTTGATAGTATTGGAGTGAAATCACTCTGAGTTATGAGGAAATTCCAATCTAAATCCTTGATCATCAGGTTCGAAAGTGGAGAACCAAAGTGGTTGGGTCTGTCAAAGTGTTGTGGAGGAACTAATTAGTAGAAGAAGCTACTTGGGAGGCGGAGGAGTACATGAAGGCCAAATATCTTTATTTATTCCTTCCTTCTGATGATAAGAGAGTCGATAGTAAGCATTTTCCTCTAAAATCTTGAATTTCCATTTCCTAGAGTCCTCCTTTCATTCCCTATATGATAGATGATGGAATTCTAGAATCCAAGTGAGGATTGATGTGATTTGTTGTATACTTGACTATTTTACTTGCTGAGTTCTTCGATGATTGATTGCATGGGTGACGTGAGAGCTGGCTGATTGTTAGAGTCCATAGGAAAATTCATGCTTTGACCTAAATTCCTATCTTTCTCTTCATTCGAGGACGAATGATCCCAAGGGAGAGATAATGTAACACCCAAAAAATCTATTTATCTGATCTGGAGTGATTGATCAGGATGATGTTGAGGAAAGAATAAGAAAAGATGCAAAAGCAAGTTTACAAGGGAGGTTTATGAGTTTTAGAGAGGTTTACAGCTCGTAGACCGGGGTTCGTAGTAAATTCCAGTGATTTGGATATCATGTTCATCTTGTTTACAAGAATGAGTTACAACTTGTAAAGCACATTACAACTCATAAGATGAGGTCTCGTACGAAATTCCAGTGACTCAAGTTTCAAGATCTTTCAATTTGAAAGAGGTTTATGACTTATAGAATAGGTTACAGCTTGAAGAGATTGGCTTTGTGGTAAATTCCAGCAACTCAGATTTTTGGACTTCCATTCTACGAGAGGTGGTTTACGACCCGTAGAATGCTCTACGAGTCATAGACGAGGTCTCGTAGACCCATATGACAATTTTTAAGAGGGAGATTTTGTTCATTCTAATTCTTTTTTGTTAAAACCCTAGGCATTTTTATGACTTGTATAAGGTCTTAAAACCAATTCTAAGGGTATTCATTCTTCATTCTTCACCTTGGGTTTCCTTAAGAGCAAAAGGAGAGGAGAAAGAGCTAGAGTTTTCAATTCAAGCACAAGGATTGATTGAAGTTCGATTGTTTCTTCAATTCCAGGTATGTAAGGCTTACCGTGTGAAATTTCTTTCTTCACATGCCCTTTTCCATTATCTTGAGTCAAGGTTCAATAAGAGTTGAGCTTTGAGAAACTTTCACTATATTAAATACTAGATCCCTGCATTAATCATGATGGACCTATTTTACATAAGATAATTGCTATATTGTATGAACATGGATTTCACATGTATTTCATTCTTGATAGCATGAACCGTAAATTACATGTTTTTATGAATTTTTATTCATATTATTAAGTGTTTGAGTTGATATAAATTAAGCATTGAGCATGTTGAGTTTAGTAAATCGAGTATGATTGAGTATGAGGAGCACGTTGCATTAAGTCATATACATTACTATATACGATGATCTTACTTGCAATATCATAATGAGTCAAATTGATTGTCTAAATGACTGTTGAGTTTGAGTTGGGTTTAATTTTTCTGCATTAGTTGATTGAGTTGATGAGAAACTGAGTTGAGTTAAGCATTGAGATTTGAGTTGACTGACTGAGAATTTAGCTCTGAGTTGATTGACTAAGTATTGAGGATTGAGTTGATTGATGAGTTGAGAATGATTTAGTCATGGGAGGAGTATCAAGCACTGAGTGGGGAGTGAGCACACTTCTGGTTTAACCCACAAAACTAGGTTTCCAGCATAGGATAATTGTTATAGCTAGTCTGGCGACTCTTGTCCTGCAAGTGGACATTTAACCTGGATCCATGAGAGAGATGATCGCCATTTTCCGTGGCAATTTAAGGGTTGGCATGGTAACAATACTGATCCGTTATGCATCACTAAATTATAGGTGGTGGGATGAGGATGTCGGTTAATAGAAAAACTCCCAAGCAACACTGATTGAGCATGACAGATTTTAAACTGAGTCTATTTTACTAAATCTATTCTTTTAAAAGCATGATTTTACTATAAAACTTGCATATACTGAGTTGAGCATGAGGTGTTGACTCGAGGTGAGTCGGTAGAGCTTTACTTTTCTTGAGCTATTTTACATACCAATATATTCCATGTACTGATGTCCATTTGGGTATCATTTTATGATGCAGATACAGTGATAGAGGACTTCAGCCTGCGCATCGTTGAGGTCCAGTTCAGTACATTTTCAAAGTTGGTGAACCCTCCTTACATTCCGGAGGAGCCCTATTATCTTCTTATTATTGTTGACTACTTTATTTTCGTTGATTTGGGGTGTCCATGGTCTGTCATGCCACCATCCTAGACTGTTGAGTAGAGGTTTCATAGATAGTTGAGTAAAGGATTTGAGGAGTCTTTGGCATCTAAACTTTTTTTCATTCATAAACTATGATTTAGTAGAGATGAATTTAATATGTATATTATGTCTTTTTATTTGAGATATTCTTCTGCTATTGAGTACGACGTGACGATGAGGCCAAGTGATTCTCTCGGGGACTTGCAATAGTCTCTTAGTGCCCGTCACACCAAGGGTACCCTCCCGGGGCGTGACATAAAGATAGTAAAGGGGTGGACAATCGCAATAAATAAATGGTCAAATCAAGTCAAGGAGATTAGTATGAAAGGAACGAGCTCAAAATAATATCCAGTCAAACAAATCAACTCTAGTCTATGAAGTCTTTATCAACTGTTCAATGGTGCCAATGACAGGTCTATGGCTACCTTAAATAAAAATGAAAGCAGGTCTAAAGTCTAACTCTAAAAGATGGATGAAATAAATAATGTGCATCCTCCGAGACCAGGAAGGACTCGCCAATCAGCTGAAAGTGGGGAAGTTCATCAACAAAGCGCATGTTGATGATCTACAGTATTTGTCTCTGCATCATAAA
>JAPFFP010000099.1:4618238-4665266 GCA_026153255.1 Solanum medicagineum
TGGGCTACAAGAAATTTTGAGGATGATTGTCGACGATCTCAACCATACCCCTCTAGGGTTACTAGACTTGGCTTGGCGCTTCATTGGTATGTTAAAGGTTTTTTATTATGATATATATGGATTGATAGATCCGGGTGCCACTCTTTCTTTCGTTACTCCTTTTGTTGCCAAAAAGCTTCATGTGATTCGTCAATTGTTGTGTGAACCTTATGAAGTGCCTAACCCCGTTGGTGTGTCCATTGTTGCTAAAAGAGCCTATAAAAATAGTCTCGTGTTCATATTGCATATAGTCTTGCCTTGTGATTTTGTTGAATTAGATATGGTGGATTTTGATATCATTCTAGGGATGGATTGTTATATGCATTCTATGCTTCCGTTGATAGTAGAACCCATAAGGTTAAATTTCAATTCCATAATGAGCCCATCTTTGAGTGGGAAAGTCGTAGTATGGTGGTCAAAGGTAAATTCATTTCTTGTCTTAAAGCCCAAAAGTTGATTTCTAAGGGTTGCATTTATCATCTTGTGAGGGTTAGGGATAAAGTCCTTCCTATTGAGTCAATTCCGGTGGTTAATGAGTTTCTTGATGTTTTCCCGATGAGCTTCCCGGTGTTCCTCCCGAAAGGGAAATGACTTTGGTATCGACCTCCTTCCCGATACACAACCTATTTTCATTCCCCCTTATCGTATGGCCCTGGCAGAATTGAAGGAGTTGAAGGATCAATTGAGGGATTTATTGGAGAAGGGTTTCATAAGGCCTAGTAAGTCACCTTGGGTTGCACCGGTGTTATTTGAGAAGAAAAATTGAGTGGGATATGGGTATAACCCAGATTTTATAAGGCATGTGGCGAAAAATAATTTTTGCTAATTTTTCATAATCCAGTGTTTGTTCGTGCGTTCCCTGGCCGCGACGCGCCAGGGGTACGGACTAGAGTAGTTTGTGATCTGCGTCGTGCCAGTGACACAGACCAGTTTATTATGTTCCTTGGTTTTCTTAATTTTCCCCAGGGCGTTGTGGTCATAGCCCCATGCCCACTTAAATGTGAAATACCCATACGTAGCCATTTTTCAACTCTTTAACTCACAAAACCCTCTCTCAAACCTCTCTAAGATTCTATCAGTTCTCTAACTCAAATCTAAGGATTTCAATCTCAATTTCGAAACTCAAGGACTCATTTCAAGCTCTAAGTCTACTTCAAGTTCACCTCAAGGAATTCAAGGTTTAAGATATGTGGGTCTTCATCCATGAGTCCTTTCACCCATGGACTCCAACCTTCTCCTTTCATAAATATTGCATGTTCTCATGTTTTTTTTACCTATGGGTATCTCTTGTTAGGAATTATAAGCATAAATCATGTTGGGATTTTACCAAGTTTTGATTGATTATGCATGAATGTCTATTTCAAGCTTATTCCAGGAATTGATTATATCTATTGAGACTATGCATGTTTTGAGCTATGAAACTATGAACTATTATGAGCTTTTATGATGGATTTCAAGGTACCATACATGAGGGTTTTACTGTCACGTTGGTGAGTTGATTTGCATAGAGTTTAGTCATTTTATTTTACTCTTGAATTGCAAGATTTTTGAACAAGCATCATGAACTCACCATGTGTTTGATAAAATGACATGACAAGAATTCTCAAGTTATTAATGATCTATTACATGATTTACAAGTCAAGTGACTTCGTGATGATTAACGGCTTTAAAGAATGTATTGAATTTATGAAAAGTATCTATGATTTTACAAGTATCAAGTTAAGCCCTATTTCAAGATTTTTACCTCTTGTGAGCCATTAATTTTAAAGCAAGGGTTCATGTATGATTATTATCTATTCTCATGTTCAAGTTAGGCTCACTATTAGAGGTCAAGCATGTTTAAGAGCTACTCATATTATATTTCATGTTTCTTACAAGTTATTAAACTTATTACTATTTCAAGTATTCCAGGGGATAAGAATTAGCATCGATGGATTAGATGTCGGCATGGACTATTTTTAAGGGTTCATACTCCTTTTCTCAAACTGTATGCCACCATAGGATTATATATTACCCTTGCCATACTAGTGGATCCATCTAGTGGATCCATCTAGTGCACTTTATCATGAAATCCTTTCCGAAATGGGTCATGTTTCCATGAGGAGGGTTACTTCATACGAAATGAGCCATGTCCCCATAAGGTAAAGTATGGTTTACCTTGGCAAGTAGACCACCTCTTTACCGATGAGGGGTAATCATCGGCATTCCGAGTTGTGGCCTTGCTTGGCCTCTCTTCCCACATATGTATGGTATATTATGCAAGTTGATTAATTTACAAGTATGTTTCACTACAAGCATTGATCATGCATACTACATTGAGATTATACATCCATTGCTTATGATTATGCATTTTGAATATAATGGCTTATGTCTTGTTGCATTGCACCCCGCATATTTAGTATAATCAAATGTACTAATGCATACTATATGCCTATATGATATTACCATGTAGGGACTAGAGCTCCTTTTGATCATCCTCCTCCACGTGGCTAGCTCGGTACTTCAGAGAAAAGCATTGGTGAGTCCTCAAGTCCAAGGACAATATCTAAGTTACTCTTGCTAGGTTGAGACTTCTTTATGTTGAACACTTACTATTATGAGGGTGAGCCCAGAAAGTGTCTTGGCCCCTGCTCCATTCCAAGTTAGAGGTGTTGTTGGATACTATAATGTATTTATGCTATGAACTTGACTCTTTATTACTTTTTGTGATTATCAAAGGCATCTCTTTGTCCCGCTTCCCTTTTAATTATATCTTGTGATGCTTATTTTGCTTCTGCGACCAAGGATGTGTGATTGATATGCTAAGAGGATTGTTTGGAGTCCCTTGGGTTCCCTATTCATTGTGTCACGTCTAGGCCCTAGGCTTAGGTCGTGACATTCTCACCTTGTATCTGACACCCTTTTACAAGACCTTATCAAGCCGTGTAATATTTTATGGGATGTCTCGTAAGTCATGGATTAACTTCTTCGAAACTTCAAATTACTTCATGGTTGGAGCCGTACTCACGAAACACTCTAGGAGTTGTAGAAAATTCCATGGGTCGTAGATGGTCTTGTGAACTAGGCCCCCTATCAGGTTAACTTTTCTACACTCAAGGGTCCTAAACTGAGGGTCGTTACACATATGCATGCTGCCCTCCTACTTCAAAGATGTCTCTTCTATGGTATATGATTTAAATCTCTATAACTCAAGTGTGTTCCAAATTGATATAATTCTCTTATTCATGACTATGTTCGTTTATGCATCCCACAAAGTTCTTTCTAAAAGTTATCTTTTATGTTCAAATGATACTACCTTTATTACGACAACTAATGCCCTTATAAATGTATGAATTTATAATGAGACTTGGCGTGACACATTTCATCATTATTTCCATGTCATACATTACATATGTGCATACTAGTACATTCAAAGTACTGATGCATACTTCTATGCCTACATGATTTAACCATATAGGGATCTGTGCTCCTCGATATCCTCCATGTAGGGATTGTTTGGATCATTGAAGACAGAAGTTGGTGAATCCTCTAGTTCGAGGACAATATCCTTATAAGAACCCACTTATTCGAAGTATGAAAAAATACAAGAAAATAAGTTCTAAACATTTTTTACTGTCAGCTATGAGGGGTCTTACGGGGCATAAGTCATTGTATGACTCGTATGTTGGTTCATGGAACCTGGAGGCGACTTGGTGAAATTTGGGATTCTTAGGGACTCTAAGAATGACTTATCAAATGGCCCGTAAAATGAGTTGTAAGTCATGTCGTGGATTTGGGAATTAGAGAAGAGTTTCTGAAAGTTCAAAAGTGACAACAAATGAAACCATTCCTATGGCTCGTATATCCGACCACAACTCATAAATGCGGTCCCGTGATCCTGTCCAGCCAAATTTTAAAAGGGACAAGTTCGACATTTCTTATTTGTAAAAGCCTAAGGTACGTCATTTTACCCCTCAAAGGACCCCTTATCAGCATAAACAGCCCTAATCTATTCTTTCCATTCCATTCCAAAAATCTTCTAAGTCCCAAAACTCTCTCAAGCCTCCTCAAGAACTCAAGCAAGAAGGCCAGGCTAGGATTTCGGTTTCTTCATCACCAAATCAGAGTTTTGTAAGGACTCGGACGTTGTATAGCTTTGGTGGTGCTTGGAATTTGGTCTTGGAAAAGTTTTTAACCAAGTTTACACCTTATGAACACCTTCACAGGTCGTGGGACCCTCCCAAATCAGTTTATACTCTTTCATTACTATCCGTTGTTATTCTAACCGCTTAAAGTGCTTCCTGAATCCTCCTTTTAAGCTCTAGTCAAAGGATCTCCATGTGACCTTCAAGCCTATGCTAAGTTCACTTTCAAGCCTTTAATCCAAGATTTATTTATGTGGTTTAGGCTCATCATAGGTCTCTTTCGTCATGTCAAGTTCAAAGGAATTCCATTGGCTAAATTTTTCACAAGAACCGATAGAAGATTCAAATTTAAATGGTCATATCTCTTACTACAAAAAGAACTGAATGGCCCACGACCTATCAGATTGAAGCTCTTTGAATTAGCTTTCCGAGCATCTACTTTCACCAGATTCCGAGTTCGCTTCAAGAAGTTATGCCCATTTTCATAAAACTCATTTGTGAAGGGATGTATGCGAATTTTTTATTTCGTGTCATTAATGGCCCTTATGCAATTTTGGGTTATTCTAAAGGTGTTTTATAACCTTATCACCTATCCTAGACCCCTAAATCAGTTGATATTGTTTCATTTCATCCATCCTCATTAGAAAAACAATCATACTTTAGAATTCAATCCCTGAAAGTCACCAAGTCTCATCTTCAAGATTCAACCTAGATTTTAGAGCAACCGTAGCGAAATTTCATTTTCCAAAATTTACGGAAAAAAGTGAGTATCCGCGCCCTAGTCGCGATGCACCAAGGAGCGAATTAGTGCATTTTGTTCCTAGATTTATTTAGGCCTTAGTCTTTGGGATCTTGGGCCCATGCCCTCCTATGCATAAAAACACGTATACTTAGTCATTTTCAATCCCAAATCACTCAAGACATTTTTTAAAACCCTCTCCAACACTTAACCAAATATTCCATTCAAATTTCTGAGGTTTCAAACCAAACTTAGGATCTCAAAGGATTCTATTAAATCTTCAAGTATCTGAAACGACTCCAAAAAGTTCTCGAAAATGTGCTTTGGAAGTGCCTGAAATCGTAATTTTCATATATCTCAAAATCTGTGCATGATATCGAAAATCTGACTTCATATTATTGTTCAGGGGGCAAAATTGAGGGGTGAAATGGGTCTAACCCTGATTTTAGAGAAACCGTATCAAAATACAAAATTATATAGTGAGCGTTTTCCAATGTCAAGGCGTTCCCCAGGAGAGACGCGCAAGGGGCACGGAGAGCCTATTTTTTGTAGTTTTCTTGTTCCGGTCCAAGTCTTTTGGGTCTTGGGACTAAACCTTTCCATGCGTGAAAATACTATTACTTAGCCATATTTCACCTTCATATCATACAAGACATTTCCCAATACTCTCTCAAACACTAAGACAAATATGTCACCCCAAATTTGATGTCCCAAAACTCATCTGGATCTTAAGAATTTCACTCCAGCTCTAAGCTCCATTTCGAATCTTCATCAAGTGATTCTCCAAAGTTAAGGTAAGTGGGTTTCAACCATTGGCACCTTTTCACCCATGGTGCTCAAGCTTCCTTTTTACCTAATTTACATGTTTCTAAGTTGATTTTACTTATGGGTCTTGTATTATGAATTTGACTATGAACTATGTTGGGGATTTGTAAAAGTGTGACTTTTAAAGCATCTTTTGAGTTATGAATCTTAGATCTATCTTAAGATTTGATGAAGGGTTTTGATGTATGTTACATGAGGGTGTTACCAAGTCTTGGTGGGTGGTTTTACATTAAGATTTCTTGCATGATTTTACTCTTGAATTACATGGTTTTACTTATACTAGCATTGCACATTCACCAAGTGTTTGATGAAATACCCGGTTAATGTATCTTGACTTGTTGAAGGCCTAATGCTTGGCATATGAGTTAAGTGACTTTATGATGATGAAAGGATGTTATGTATGTGTTAGTTCCATGAGAAGTATCTATTGCGTTGTGAGATAACCATAGCCAATTGAGGGTTGATGGCTTAATCACCTTGAATGGGGGTGGTAAGCCATCAACCAATTAAGGGGTTGATACCTCAATCATCTCGGATGGGGGTGGTATGCCATCAACCAATTGAGGGGTTGATACCTTAATCATCTCAGATGGGGGTGGTAAGTCATCAACGAATTGAGGGGTTGATATATCAATCACTTCCGATAGAGGGTGGTCATGTCCATCAACCAATTGAAGGGTTGGTACCTCAATCACTTCTAAGGGGTGGTCTACATTGGATTCTAAGTACTAAGTTGCTTGGTCTATGATAATGGTCCATTACTACATATGTAATATATTTTATATAAGCATGTTTTACTTCAATCACCATTCATGCATGACGACATATTGTTATTATGCTATCCATTGCTTATGATATTACATTTCGCTACGTTGCATATCTCTTGTTGCATTGCATCCTACATACTTAGTACATTCAAACGTACTAACGCATACTCTATGCCTACATGAAGTTACTATATAGGAACTAGAGCTCCCATTGGTTCTCCTCCACGTGGCTAGATGAATTGTTCTAAGTTAGCTTTTGGTGAGTCCTCATGTCCGGGGACAATATCTATCTTCTCTCATGCTTATGTTTAGACCATATCTTGTAAATTTGGATTACCTATTGTCATTATTATGAGGGAGAGCTCGGTTGAATATCTTGGCCCCTGCTAAGTTCTATGTTTAGAGATGTTGTTTGACAAGTGTGTAATGATGCTATAAGCTTGACTCTCTTGATGTTTTATGAAATGGAGGTTTTCCCTTAGTCCCTATGCACTTTTTTCTATTCTTTTATTGTTTTTAATTGCTTTCAAGGCCAACGATGTGTAATGATATGTTAAGAGACTTGCTTGGGGTTCTTTCGGGTTCTCCATGCGCCGTGTCACATCTAGGCCCTAGATTGGGTCGCGACAAACTTGGTATCAGAGTACTAGGTTGTTAATGGTCCTCGGAGTCCAACACATAGCATCGATTAGAATCTTATTCATGGTTGTGAAGCATGCCATAACTATGAATGAGAGGCTATGCGGCGTTATAGGAAATGTTTCCCTTCTTTTAATCTATGTCGTGCGATAGAGTTAAGTCCCCTAAGGCTTATTTCTTATTTTAATCTTTGCATTTTAGAATATGTCTCAAGCTACTCAGGACAATGATACATCGAATGTGGAGGTTCGGAATGCTCTATGGATATTGACCAAAGCGGTGACAAAATTGACAACCCACCTCAATCAACAAGTAAGTGCCCCCGAGAATTCAAGTGGTAAGATGAGGAAGAGAAAGGGTAAGGAGGCCAAGAGGGCCCATTTTGAAGGAAAGTTCCAAAGTCCCAAAGGTGGGGATGGTGTGGTGCCTTATGCTAGGTGCCCAAGATGTGGTAGATTTCATGATGGCCCATGCTTGAAGGGTCGGATACTTGTTATGGTTGTGCGGAGATAGGTCATAAGGTAAATGATTGTCCTCGTAAACGCCTCATCGGTAAAGGTGGTAATGGTGGTGGGCCTACGCCCAAGTGTCATACGTGTAGGAAGAACCATGGTGGCCCATGTTGGGGTAACTCTAATGCTTGCTTTGGATGTGGTAAAATGGGTCATAGGGTTATTGATTGTCTTCATGCTCTAAAAAGGTGTAAAGGTAGTCTAACTCAAGAACAATGTGGTCATGTTGATCAAAAGGCTCAAGGAGTGGATGTGGCTCTCAATGTTATTACCGGTATATTGGAGTTTTCTTTGACTTTGATGTGTGTGCATTGGTCTGGGTGCCTCTATCTCTTTAATTATCTTCTCTGTTTGCTCATGGGCTTCATGTGTGTCCCGAGTTATTGTGTGAACGATTGGTGTCTACCCTTTTCCTGAGTCTATTGTTGCTAAAAAGGTCCAAGGGAATCGATCTGTGGTCATACTGCATAGATCTTGTGTTGTGACTATGTTAAATTAGATATGGTGGATTTTGATATTATACTTGAGGTGGATTAGTTGCATGCATAACATGTCTCCATTATTGGTAGGACCTGTGGAGTTAGATTCCAAGTCCCTAGTGAACCTATTCTTGAGTGGGAAAATCATGATGCGATGGTCATGGGTATATTCATTTCCTGCATTCAATCCCATGAGTATTTTCTAAGGGGAGTCACTATCATCTTGTGAGGGTTAGGGATGTTGGGTCTAAGTTCCTTCCTATAGGGTCGATCTCATTGGTTAATGAGTTCCTTAATGTCATTCCTAGTGAGGACGATGGTAGGTGATATCCCTAGGTGCTCTTTCGGACTAGGAATGAGTATTTTGAGTCGTGATAGAGTTGATGGGTTGACTTATGCACCGGATTTGTTTGCGGGTTTCATGAATAGGTTCTTAAAATCTTATCATGGCATGTTTGTGGCGGTCTCTAGTGATGAAGTATTGATTTATTTAGGGCAATTGGCTCATTTGAGAGTAGTACTACAAAGATTAAGGGAAGAGAAGTTGTACGCTAGGTATGAGAAATATGAATTTGGGTTGAAAGAAGTTTCCTTTCTAGGACATGTGGTGTCGGGGGATAGTACTAAGGTGAATCCTAAAAAGACGGATGTGATGTAAATTGTCCAAGACCTTTGACTCCCTCAGACATTAGGAGTTTCTTAAGCCTAGCGGGTTACTACGAGAGTTTTGTGAATGAGTTCTCTTCCACTACTTCTCCCAAGGCTAAGATAGTGTGGACCGAGGAGTGTGAAAAGAGTTCCCAAACCTTGAAGGATAAGCTTATGTCCGCTCCTATCATGTCTCTACTAGAAGGGTTTGAAGGGTTGTTGCGTGTTGTAACGCCTCCCGGATTAGTTTGGGTTGTGTTTTGAAGAGAAATGGTAAGGCGATAGCCTATGCTTTTAGACAATTTGAGATGCATGAGAAGGATTATCCTATTTATGGCCTTGAGTTGGCCTCCATGGTATTTTCTTTGAAAAATTGACTTCATTATTTGTATGGGGTTCATGTTGATATGGTTACTGATCACAAGGGTCTCTAATATGTGTTTACCCGAAGGATCTTAGCTTGAGACAAAGAAGGTGGTTACAACTTCTTAAGGATTATGATATGAATGTGCATTATCATTCCAGTAAGACTAATGTCGTGGTCGGTGCTTTGAGTGGGGTGTCCATGGGTAGCCTAGTTCATATTGATGGTGGTTGCAATAGGGAGGTCCACCGGTTGGCTAAATTGAGGGTTAGGTTGGAAGAGGTTGACTATGGTGGTATTATGGTTGTTGGTGGTTCAAAAATCTTCCTTGGTTGATGAGGTAGAAGCAAAGCAAGATCTTGATCCCTTCTTATTAGAATTGAAGGCTTTGGTGAGCGATGGCAAGGTGGAGGTTTTCTCCCAAGGGGGAGATGTATGGCCTCCATGGTATTTTCTTTGAAAATTTGATGTCATTATTTGTATGGGGTTCATGTTGATATGGTTACTGATCACAAGGGTCTCTAATATGTGTTTACCCGAAGGATCTTAGCTTGAGACAAAGAAGGTGGTTACAACTTCTTAAGGATTATGATATGAATGTGCATTATCATTCCAGTAAGACTAATGTCGTGGTCGGTGCTTTGAGTGGGGTGTCCATGGGTAGCCTAGTTCATATTGATGGTGGTTGCAATAGGGAGGTCCACCGGTTGGCTAAATTGAGGGTTAGGTTGGAAGAGGTTGACTATGGTGGTATTATGGTTGTTGGTGGTTCAAAAATCTTCCTTGGTTGATGAGGTAGAAGCAAAGCAAGATCTTGATCCCTTCTTATTAGAATTGAAGGCTTTGGTGAGCGATGGCAAGGTGGAGGTTTTCTCCCAAGGGGGAGATGGTGCCCTTAGGTGCCAAGATAGGTTGTGTGTGCCTAGTGTTGGTGACTTGAGAAAGAAGGTTCTTGATGAGACTAATAATAGCTATCATTCTAGCGTTGGTATGGCTCCTTTTGAGGCCCTCTATTGCAGGTGTTGTAGATGATCATCGGTTGGGTGGTTTGAAATGGTATAAATGGCTTTATTGGGTCAGGATCTGGTTATGGAGGCTATGGAGAAGGTGAGGTAGGTTAGGGAAGGGTTAAGAATAGCCCAAAATCATCAAAAGTCCTATGCCGATGTGAGGAGAAGGGATCTTGGATTTAAAGTTGGTGTTTGGGTCTATTTGAAGGTTTCCCCCATGAAATGTGTGTTCCGGTTTGTCAAGAGAGGGAATTGAGGTTAAGGTTTGTGCATCCTTCTAGAGTGTTGAGGAGGATTGGTGAGGTTGCATGCAAATGGGGATTGCCTATGGATATGCTATCCATTGCTTATGATATTATTTTGCCTACGTTGCATATCTCTTGTTGCATTGCATCCTACATACTTAGTACATTCACACGTACTAACGCATACTCTATGCCTACATGATGTTACCACATAGGAACCAAAGCTCCCATTGATTCTCCTCCATGTGGCTAAACGGATTGTTCAAAGTTAGCTTTTGGTGAGTCCTCAAGTCTGGGGACAATATCTATCTTCTCTCATGCTTATGTTTAGACCATATCTTGTAAATTTGGATTACCTATTGTCATTATTATGAGGGAGAGCTCGGTTGCTTATCTTCGCCCTCGCTAAGTTCTATGTTTAGAGGTGTTGTTGGACAACTATGTAATGATGCTATAAGCTTGACTCTCTTTGACTCTCTTGATGTTTTATGAAATGGAGGTTTTCCCTTAGTCCCTATGCCCTTATTTCTATTCTTTTATTGTGTTTAATTGCTTTCGTGACCAAGGATGTGTAATGATATGTTAAGAGGCTTGCTTGGAGTTCCTTCGGGTTCCCCATGCATCGTGTCACATCTAGGCCCTAGTTTGGGTCGTGACAGTCTCCTTCAAGACTTCACCAAGAAAACCCAAGTTTGAGGTATGTGGGTTTCAACCATTAGGTTCTTCCACCCATGGTGCCCAACCTTCCTTTTTATATAAATTGCATGTTTTCAAGTTGTATTATTTATGGGTACTTTTATTATGGATTATGACTATAAACTATTTTGGGGTTTTATGAATTGTTGATAACTATGCATGTTTTGAGCTATGAAACTATGATCTATTAGGTGATTTGATGAGGAATCTTGATGTATGCAGGAGGGTGTTACCAAGTGTTGGTGGGTTGATTTACATTAAGTTTTCTCACATGATTTCACTCTTGAATTGCATGATTTTGAACTAGCATTACACATATGCCATGTTATTGATAAAATGTCTTGTTAATGGTTTTTGAACTATTGGTGGTCTATTGTATGGCTTATGAGTCGAGCGACTTATGATGATGAAAGGAAGGTATATATGTGTTGAATTCGTGAAAAGTGTCTATGGTGTTGCAAGTTGGTCTCACCTTTTTGAGGGGATGTTATGCCTCAATCACCTTGTTGAGAGGGTGACATGTCTCAATCAGCTTGTTAAGGGGGTGTCATGTCTTAATCGCCTTGTCGAGGGGGTATCATTCCCGATCACCTTGTTGAGGGGGTGCCAAGCCTCAATCACCTTGTTGAGTGGGTGCCAAGTCTCAAACACCTTGTCGAAGGGGGGGGGCGGTTATGCCCGTACTACCATGTTGAGGGGTATGTACCTCAATCACCTTCCAAAGGGATGGTATGCCTTGGATTTCAAGTAATCGTATGCTTGGACTATGTGGTATGGTCTCTTCCTACACATGTAACTATATTTGCAAGCTATATGATTTAAAAGCATGTTTTACCTCAAGCATTGATCATGCATGCCATATTGATAATACAATTGTCATTTGCTTTATGATTATGCATCTTGTCTATGTTGCCTATGTCTTGTTGCATGGAATCCTACATACTTAGTACATTTAAACAGACTAAGGCATACTCTATGCCTACATGATGTTACCACGAAGGAATCGGAGTACCTATTGATCATCCTACACGTGGCTAGCTTGCCTTCCAAAAGATAAGTTTGGTGAGTCCTCAAGTCCGGAGACACTAGCTATGCTACTCTTGCTTTTTGATGTCTTTTTTATGTTGAACACTTAAGACGATAAGGGTGAGCCCAGAAAGTGTCTTAGCCCGGGCTCCAATCGTTGTTTAGAGGTATTGTTGGAATAATTTGATGTACTTATGCTTTGAGCCATGACTCTTTTATATGTTATGCTTATTTAACTCTTTCCCTTATATCTCTCGTTGTTGATTACTTTGCTTCTGCGACCAAAGGGATGTGTGAATGGTATGCTAAGAGGCTTGTTTGGGGTCCATCTAGGTTCCCATTCACCGTGTCACATCTAGGCCCTAGGCTTGGGTCGTAACAAAAACGGACCCTAGAAGACCAAGAAACGGCCCAAAACGAAGTTTAAAACTTTACCGGGAATTCTTTTCAAAACTTTCTCGGTCATAATTCTCAAAAGCTGGACAAAATCAGCAAACACCAAGTATACATCTCTCTTGGAACATAGAACAATTTAGACACAAATTTTACTTAACTCTGTTAAGAAATGATTGAGATATTGTGATGCAATGTTTTCACCAATTCCACTATATGATTAGCGAAGAAACAGGGATTTTACTTCACAATACATGCCAAAATTGAATTCTAACACCAGCACTTCCTTGTGAAAAATTAAGTCACAAAATCTTTTGAATCACTAAAATCGAATTAAAAATGAGCTCGAAATTGCGGTGCGAAATTGGAGGAAATAATTATATAATTTCCTAGAAAGATAAGTGCATATATATTACATGTTAAGAAGAGTGAATAAGCAGGTAGCTCTCCGTCAACATGCATGCTTGAGTTGCTTGCTTCTTCGCCACTATTATATAGGACTCGCAAAAATAATTGTGGGTTCATTAATTTAATATTTTCAAAGCAGTTTGATTATATTTCTTCAGCTGCTTCAATTATGATTTTACAATATTAGCCCTAATAAATTATTTTTGTGATTTTCTTAATTTAATATTTCCAAAGCAGCTTGATTATATTTCTTTAGCTGCTTTAATTATGATTTTACAATATTGTCCTTGATAAATTATTTTTGTGAATTTCTTAATTTAATATTTTTAAAGCAGCTTGATTATATTTCTTCAGTTGCTTCAATTATGATTTTACAATATTAGTCTTGATAAATTATTTTGCAAATAAGCAGGCAGCTTTCTACCAACATCCCTGCTTGAGCTGCCTGTTTCTTTGTCGCTATTATATGAGACCCAAAAAATAACTTGTGGGTTTCTTAATTTAATATTTCCAAAGCTGCTTGATTGTATTTCTTTAGCTATTTCTAAGTCTAAAAATAAATAACTTAAAATTTTTAAAATGCGTACAAAAAATCTATTCGAATCACAAAAATTGAGATAGAAAAAATATCTGTTGGGCCCGTGAGAGCATGAGGCTCGTGACTAGTCTTATTAAGAAGAGAGAATAAGCATACAGTTCTCCATCAACATGCCTGCTTGAGTTGCCTGCTTCTTCGACGCTATTATATGGGACCTACAAAAATAATTTGCAGGTTCATTAATTTAATATTTTTAAAGTAACTTGATTATATTTCTCAGCTGCTCAGCTTGATTATATTTCTCAGCTGCTTCAATTATGACTTTTCAATATTAGCCCTGATAAATTATTTTGCAAATAAACAGGCAGTTCTCTGCCAACATGCTTGCTTGAGCTACCTGCTTTTTCGCTGCTATTATATTGGACCCACAAAAATAACCTGCGGGTTTTTGAATTTAATATTTTCAAAGTAGCTTCGTTATGTTTCTTCAGCTACTTCTAAGTCTAATAATTAATAACTTAAAAAATTTAAAATGCATATAAAAAATCTATTCGTATTACAAAATTTGAGATAAAAAAATATCTGTTGGGCCCTGCGAGCACGAGCTCGTGATTAGTATATAGAGAAGTGGCGCCAGATCACTACCACATGGCAGCAGCAGGGTGTGCCACATGGCAGCAGCAGGGTGTGCCACATCACCCCTCTCCAATTAATCCTTCTCTATTCCTTTTTCATCCATTTCAGGCTTGTTCAGGCTGTAATTTTCACAAAAAAAGTATGCATCCTTATAGATTTCGACGTTTCAGATCCTAAGTTGCAGTCAAAATTTCCAATGGAGCTTCCTACGATAAAGTAAGGGTCCCACTTCTTTATTTGCAACTTTTAAATAAAAGTCCCCTCGAGGGTCAAATCAAAGCATGAAGTCCCTGGTATCAAATGAAGGGTTGGCCTAGACCAAAATCAATATTCTAGATCTAATCACACTATCAAAATTCTCATTTAGGGAACGATTCTCGAGAGCATTGACTAGATCAACTATTAATTGCTTCCAGCGGCCAAATTTTGTAATCTATGATATAATTGCACCATACATGCTACTAGTCTAATTCGACAGTTTCGGAACTAATGGAATCGTCAGAATTCCATTCTAAAGTCATTTACTAGGACTTTACCCAAAAACTATGTTATGGGTATAAGTTCCACCCAAATGGTCCCGAGATCACTATACACATGCTCAAGTCAACATAATAACAACAAAATTATAGAAATGACCCGGAGGATCATAAAAAAATGATTAAAAATTCAAGCTAATAGAGTGATAGTGCTTAGGGGTGAAGAAAGTGAGAAGCGAAAGAGATTTACATGAAATAAAGGTAAGGTCAGTCAGACAGTGCAATTCGACGATGCCAGCTTTCATCGCCGAACACATTCGACAATCTGTCAAATGTGATTCTTGACTACTTTTTCTTACAAAAACCAAGACCTCCTTTTATGCACATCAAAAGGCGGTGAAACTGCCCATTGCCAAAGCAATAGTGATCTACCAAATTCACACTTTGACTGCTGAATTTGACAGAAACTTAAGCTCCAAAAATCAACCCAAAAGGTGGTCACATTCGAAGTCACTGATTCAACTCAAGGATTAGCCAAATACTGACCCCACAGTGCATTTTATTTCCATTCCAAAAATTCACCTTTGCACACTAACACACACAACACACGTTATTCAAAATCATTAAAACCTTGGGCTGCCTCCCAAGCAGCGCCTTATTTAATGTCGTGGCATGACTTGGCCAATTTTTCTAGGCCTCATTTAAGTACACCACTTCAATCATCTTCACTTTTAATGGTTCCCCAAAGTATTTCTTCAAATGTTGCCCATACACCTTAAAGGTTGCCCCCTTTTTTAATCTCTACGTCAATGGCCCTTTTCCCTAGACTTTTGAAACTCTAAACGGACTAGACCACCGAGACTTCAATTTCCCCGGGAACAATTGTAACAATGAGTTCTGTGGAAATACCATATCACCTACTTGGAACTCACATTGGAAAATCTTCATATCATACCACATTTTTATCTTTTGTTTGTAGATGCAGAATTTTCATAAGCACCAAAACTAAACTCCTCCATTTGGTGCAATTGAGACAACCGAGCATTAACTGCATCATTCCAATCAAGGTTCAATTTCTTCAAGGTCCACAATGCCTTGTACTCTATCTCAATAGGCAAATGACAGGCCTTACCAAAGACAAGTTTATATGGTGGCATGCCAATTAGGGTTTTGAACGCAGTGCTATAGGCCCATAAAGCATCGTCAAGTTTCCTTGACCAATCTATTCCATTGGCTTTCATATCTTTGGCAAGAATGTTCTTTGTCTCCCAGTTTGATACTTCCACCTGCCCACAAGTTTGGGGATAATAAGGTGTTTCCGCCCTATGTTTGATCCCGTGTTTGTTAGCAACAATGCAAATACCTTGTTGCTAAAATGAGACCCCCCCCGGTCACTAATAATCGCTCGTGGTGTACCAAATCTAGCCAAGATATTTTTTTCAAAAAGTTAATCACTCCTTTTTCTTAACTAATAACACAACTGCTTCAACCCTTTTCGATACAAAATCAACCACCACCAAAATAAATTGGTTCTCAAATGAGCTCACAGATGGACCTATGAAGTCAAAACTGACACATCAGAAAACTCAACTTCAAGAATAGGAGACAAAAGAAGTTCATGTTTTTTGAGAAATGTCACCTTGCATTTGGCAAAGTGGATATGCCTTGACAAAGGCGTCATGATAAAACCCTCGCTAGAAATATCCCACTTTGAAACACTTTTGCAATCATTCGGATAGCTCCATGATGGCCACCAACTGGGGAGACGTGAAATGCATTAATAATATCATTCATTAAGACCTTTAGAATGCATCTTTTCACTATATTATCAGCACATTCTCTAAATAAGAAAGGTTCACCGCAAAAGTATCTTTTCAAATCAAACAAGAATTGCTTCTTTAGGCAATATTCCACACATAAGGTAATTAGCATAACCAGCATACCAAGGCACTTGACTTTGTGAAATAGCTATCACATTTTCATTCAAAAATGAATCATCAATTTCAATGCATCCCTCATCAACTACATTAGGCTCAAGATAGGAAAGATGAACAACCACTTAGTTCTCACACCCCTTTTGATCTTTTACCTCGAAGTCAAATTCTTAGAGTAATAGAATTCATTCAATCAACCTTGACTTTGTTTTTTCCTTAGCCATAAAATAGTTTAACGTTGCATGATCAGTGTGGACCTGTCATGACCTAAGCCTAGAACCTAGACGTCGCACAATGCATAAGGAATCTGAAAGGATCCCAAGCAAGCCTCTTAATAATATATCATTACACATCCTTGGTCACGAAAGTAATGAAACAACAATAAGAGATTAGAAATAGGGGCACAGGTACTAAGGAAATCCTTTCATAGCATAAAACATCAAAGAGTCAAGAGAGTCAAAGCTCATAGCATCATTATATAACTTGTCCAACAACACCTCTAAACATAGAACTTAGTGGGGCCAAGACAAGCAACTGGGCTCACCCTCATAATCAAAAGCATATGACATAAGAAGAGTCAATACATAACATAAATCAAGAGAAGTACGTCCTCGGAGGTGAGAACTCACCAACTTGCTTGAATATATATAACTAGCCACATGGAGGAGGATGATAATCAAGTGGAGCTCCAGATCCTACATAGTAACATCATGTAGGCATAGAATATGCGTTAGTACATTTGAATGAACTAGTATGTAGGATGCAATGCAACAAGAGACAGGCTACATGTCAAAATGCATAATAATAATCAATAGATAGCATAATAACAATATGGCATGCATGATCAATGGTTACGTAAATCGTGTTTTGCAAATAATTCATCTTACATAGAACATAATATGTAAATGTGGGAAGAAACCTCAACCGAGATAAAATAAGACCAAGCGAGCTACAACTTGGAATCCGGATGCTCCCTACACCAGAAGAAAGGGGGAAGTTACTTACTATGGTGAACCTCCTAATGCCTAAGTGGATCCACTAAACCTTTTGTGAACTGGGTACTCACCTCTAGTTCCTAGACTAAGGTACTCGCCTCAAGCCCGGACTCGGGTACTCGCCTCAAGCCCTCATATTTTGGGTACTCACCTCTTAGAGATTTTGGGACTTGCCGCTAATCCCTTCACTTATAGTGGCACGTAGTTCTAAGACTTGGGTACTCGCCTCTAGCACGCTTGATAATCCCACGAAATATATAAGATAATCATACTTTAATAACTTACAATAAATATAGAGAGATGGCACGAGTAGCTCTTAAATCATTGACCTCAAATGATGAGCCTAACTTCAAAAATAAAAATTGGTCATCATCAACATTACCCTTTCATTAACATCAACATCAAAGGCTTACAATAATCTTTGAGAAAAGGGGCTTAATCCAGTCAACATCATCACGTTTTTGTAACTTAAACACATCTTTAGAAAACCCAAAATCATCATGAAGTCCCTTGAATCATAAATCAACCAATAGATCATCAAAACATTAAGAATCCTTAAAAAAACATTTTATCAAACACTTTGTGGGTGCGTAATACTAGTACAAAATCATGCAATTCAAGAGGGAAATCATGCAAGAAAAATCAATGCAAACCACCCACCAAAAGTCGGTAATACCTCATGAAATATACATCAATACCCTTCATCAAATCTCAAGATAGATCATAGATTCATAGCTCAAAACATGGTTAAACAATCACACTTTATGAAACCCCAACTTAGTTCATAGTTAAATTAATAATAAGTAAGACCCACAAGTTAATCAACTTAGAAACATGTAATTTATGTAAAAAGGGAGCTTGGGTACAATGGTTGAAAGGACCCAATGGTTGAAACCGACATACCAAGACTTTGGAGAATTCCTTGATGAAGAAAGAGAAGAGAACTTGAAGCTTGAGTGATTTCCTTAAGATCCAGAATGAGATTTTGCACTTGAACTTTGAGTAAAATATTTGTCGAAGCGTTGAGAGAGTATTTGGGAATGTTTTGTATGATATATAGGTGAAATATGGCTAAGTATAGGTATTTTTACGCATTGGGAAGCTTAGGCCCAAGACCCAAAGCCTTGGACTGGACAATAAAAACTAGTCAAAGTTAACATAGGACCGCGCCCCTGGCGCATTGCGCCTTGGTGCAGTTCTTCTCTTGAAATCACCCACTTTGAAATTTCGAATTTTGATACGGTTGCTCTAAAATTGGGGTTAGACCCATTTCCCACTCAATTGTTCCCCCTGAACAATAATATGAAGTCAGAATTTTAATATCACCCATAGACTTTTTATATATATGAAAATTACGAATTTGTGCACTTCCGAGTCACATTTTCGGGCACTTTTTGGGGTCATTTCAATATCTCCCCCTTGGAAACATTCGTCCCCGAATGTCAAAGAAACGTACATAAGAAGAGTAATCATGAAGAAATCAACCCCAATAATAATGCAACAATGCACTTAAACACCACTTTCAAAGCCCCAACATAAGTGTCAAAAATATCATGAACTTGTCAACATAAACATGAACACATGCAAATAACTTGGAATCATAAATAGAACTTTAAGTGTTATCACAAGCTTGAATAGAATGAAAGAGGTACAGGCATTGCTTCTCCATGCCTGCTCCGGCTCCCCAACATACACTCTCAACTTGACGATTCATCCAATGGACCTTGACGAACACTACATCCTTATCAATCAACCTTTCTTCCCTTCCATCCAATGCCTCCACCTGGGTATTCTCCTAAGCCAACTATGCTCCACAACACCCACAACCTCAAAGAGTTCCATAGCACTAGAGTCACCAACACATCCCCTCAACTTAGAAGCATGAAGAACCGGACGAACCATATCCATATCCATAGGCAATCCCCATTTGTATGCAATCTCACTAATCCTTCTCAACACTCTATAAGGACTCACAAACCATAAACTTAATTCCCTTTCTTGCCAAACTGGACCACACCCTACATGGGTGGGACTCCCAAGTGAACTCAATCTTCAACATAAGCACACATGGTGTACCTTAGTATCTAATGACACTATCTCCCCCTTGGGAGAAAACCCCCCTTATCATCTCTCACCAAGGTCTTTAACTCTATCCAGGCGGGGTCACATTCTTGCTTTGCTTTCACCTCATTAACCAAGAAGGATCTAGAACCATTAGCCACTACTAAACCACCATAGCCGACCTCTTCCAACCTAACCCCCAACTTAGGCAACCGATGGACCCCTCTAGTCACCTATTTGCCACCATCATCCACAACTTCATCCACCCTCATTCCTAAAGTAGTCAACCCATGAGCTTTGCCAACCATACCTCTTTGTCACCCCAAAGATTCCTACCTTCCATAATTAGCAAGCAACCTCACATCCATCAAGATTCACAACATCACCCTCAAATGATCCACAAACTCTCCCTCACCTTTGGAAACAACCAACATATTATCACCAAGGGCCACTACAAACATGACAAGGTAAGGATTAAATGCCCTATTCATGAGACGTATAGTCGGTGCATAAATCAAACCAAAAGATACTACCCCAAATCCAAAATTTTGAAAAGAACATTAAGAACCCATCTATCACCAAAATAACTCAATAGAAATGTCTTAGATTCAACACCCCTAACTCTTACAAGATGTCAAATGCAATTCTTAAAGATTAATTGGACCTTAAGTCAAGGAATGGACTTACCCCTACACTACCACCTTACAATCCCCTACTCAAGGACGAGTTCATTAGGGTGTTGGAATCTAACTCTACGGGCCCTTTAGTCAATGGAACACAATATGCATGCAACTAATTCATCCCAAGTATGACATCAAAATCTACCACATCAAATCCAACAAGTCACAAGGCAAGACCTATTGCAATACGAACACGGAACAATACCTACGAACTTTCTAGCAACAATAGACAAACAAATAAAGGGTAGACACCAAGGTTCAGATAACAACATGGGACACACAAGACGCCCATTAGCAACCAAAAGGAATAATACAAGGAATAGTGGAACCCAGATCCACCAAAATAAAAAAAAATCAACTTACCCGGGAAGTACCTTGCCAAGTCTAGTTACCCCTAGAAATGTATGGTTGAGAATGACCATCCTTATGATCATTAGGGACCCATGGATAATACCACATCTTATGATCTATTCCCCCACATCCACACTTGTTGCATGTAAGAGGAGCTTGCCCACCAACACCTTCACCTCGATACTTGGGGCTGCCCACCCCATCCTTGGCAACCCTCTTGTTTGGAGCAACGTTGGACTCTTGACCTTGGAAGCTACCATCAAATCGAGCCCTCTTGGACCCCTTACTTTTCCACTTTCTAAGATTCTGCCCCTCAAGTTATTCAGTATAAGTCATGAGACGGGATAAATCCATATCATTTATCAACATGCGGTTTGACACTCCTCATTCACCAATTTGGATACACCCATCACAAACTTGTTCATCCTTGACGGCGGATCGGCAACCAATTATGGAGCATACTTGGAGAGTTGGTTGAACATGAGGGCATACTCCCTCACACTCAGGACCCTTGCTTCAAATTCATGAATTCTACCATCTTGGCCTCCCTTAGCTTAAGAGGGAAGAGCCGGTTGAGAAATGCCACCTTAAACTCCTCCCAAGGAATAACATCATTATTTCCCCTTTCCACCTTCCATTGCACAAACAAAATTTGAGCCACCCCCTTTAGTTGGTAAGCCGCCAACTCCTCCTCCTCTAAATTCACCCCCATGATAGAAAACACCTCGTACACCTCATAGATGAACTCTTGTCGATCCTCATCCACCTTAGACCCGTAGAACTCTAGTTGGTTCGTTCTTGTAAATTCCCTCACCCTAGAGGCCGGAGTAGGAGCATGAGGGGCTTAGGCCCCTTTGTTGATTTGATTAGTAACGACATGGGCCAACAAGGTTATAGCATTCTGGAACTCAATGTCGATAGCCCATCCACCTTGAGGAGCTTTGAGGAGCGGGGTAGGCTGGTTGTCCTTCGGTTGTACGAGCTCTTCTTCCTCTTGGGATAGGCATGATCTAGCAGAACAAAGAACAATCGTTAGGGGGAAAACCTTATGTTGACTTCTATAGCACGACACAGAGTAAGAAGAAGGGAAACATTTCCTAGAACATCTCATAGCCTCTTACTCATAGTTGTGGTGCACAAAACAACCATGAATAAGACTCTAATCAACACGGTATGGTGGATGTCGATGACCATTAACAACCTAGTGCTCTGATACCAAGTTCGTCATGACACAAGCCTAGGGCCTACACGTGACACGGTGCTTGGAGAACCCGAAGGGACCCCAAGCAAGCCTCTTAACATTTACACATCCTTGGTCGCAAAAGCAATGAAACAACAATAAGACATTAGAAATAGGGGCATAGGGACTAAGGAAAGCCTTTCATTGCATAAAAATATCAAAGAGTCTAGAGAGTCAAAACTCATAGCATCATTACATAACTTGTCCAATAATACCTCTAAATAGACTTTGAGGGGGCCAAGACAAGCAACTAGGCTCACCCTCATAATCAAAAGCATATAACATAATAAGAGTCAATACATAACATAAATCAAGGGACATACATCCTCGGAGTTGAAGACTCACCAACTTGCTTGAATAGATATTACTAGCCACGTGAAGGAGGATGTTGATTAAGTGGAGTTCCAGTTCCTACATGGTAACATCATGCAGGCATAGAGTATGCATTAGTATGTTTAAATGTAATAAGTATGTAGGATGCATGCAACAAGAGATAGGCAACATGTCAAAATGCATAATAATAATTAATAGATAGCATAATAACATTATAGAATGTATGATCAATGCTTAAGTAAATCATGCTTTGCAAATCATTCATCTTACATATAACATAATATGTAAATGTGGGAAGAAACGTCAACCAACATAAAATAAAACCAAGCGAGCTACAACTTGGAATCCCAATGTCTACCCTACACCGGAAGAAATGTGGAGGTTACTTGCAATGCTGAACCCCCTAATGCCTAAGTGGATCCACTAACCCTTATGTGAACCCGGTACTCGCCTCTAATTCCTAGACTCGGGTACTAGCCTCAAGCCCGAACTTCGGTACTTGCTTCAAGCCCTCATATTTTGGGTACTCGCCTCTTAGGGATTTGAGGACTTACCTCTATTCCCTTCACCTATGGTGGCAGGTAGTTCTAAGACTTAGGTACTTGCCTCTAGTCCACTCGGTGCTAAGTCTAATCCCATGAAATATATAAGATAATCATACTTTAATAACTTGCAATAAACATAGAGACATGGCATGAGTAGCTCTTAACATCATTGACCTCAAATGGTGAGAGTAGCTTCAAACATAAGAATGGGACATCATCAACATTACCCTTTCTTCATTAACATTAACATCAAAGGCTCACAAGAGGTATAATCTTTGAGAGAAGGGGCTTAATCCGGCCCTACAACATCATCAACATTTTGCTGAATTAAACACATATTTAGAAAGCCCAAAATCATCATGAAGTCCCTTGAAAGATGGTCAAATGTCTTCACAAGCAAATGAAGAAACCAATGAAGTTGTTGAAATTGAACAAGGAAGATTTACTTCTAAAGCTTGGCAATATTTTAAACAAGTAAAGGTTGATGGTGTCCGCTATAGTGTATGTAAGTATTGTGGTGGTCATATAAAATCAACTAGAAATTGTGGGACAAAATCTATATTTGAACATATTCGTAAATGTCGCAAAAAGCCAAGTGATTTGAAAATTAAGGATGGTTCAAGGACAATTGATGGTAGTAGACCACATTACTTTGATCAAAATATATCACATAGAGAGCTTGCTTATGCCATCATTTTGCATGAATATCCACTGTCCATTATTGATCACATGGGATTTAGAAAGTTTGTATCTAGTCTCCAACCTTTATTTAAAATGGACTCAAGGTGATCTATCTAATGGGCCCAATACCTCTAAGGTATTGTGTTGACCTAGGCAAATGCTTAGAAGTAGGGATTTGGTTTCGCTCTATCTTAGGTTGACTAAGAATTGATTTCAATTTGACTTGGAGCCGAGTTGGACAAACTTCGAGTGAAATAGTAAATAACATTGGATGAACGCAAACCAACTACCCATTTACTATTTCCAAAGAAATATTAAAGGTTTTTTTGAAGGGACAACAACGGATAACCACATTGCCGTCTTTATCCTGATGCAAACTAATATGCTTGTTGGCGAGATTATGCCATGAAATGCAATGACAGTTAAATATCGAAATTAAATAAATAAAGCAAATAAGAAAATTAAAATTACTAAATATTACAAACCAAATATTTAGTCAAACAACCTAATCTAATGGTTAGAACCTGATTGAAAAACACCAGCCGAGTCGCCATTTCTATTAATTTGAAAAAATAAAAATGATTTTTGAAAATATGATTTATTACTTAATTAATTTAAGTAATAACCAAATTCTCAAAATTAGACACAGTCGCCACTTTATTTTTAAGAAAAAAATTAAGAAAACTAATATAAATTTTAAAACTCAACAGAAAAGTCTTAAAATTTTCCAAAAGATTAGTAATGGATCAATGTCCATTTTTAGAAAAAATTAATCACTCAAAAATGACCATTAGCCTGCGGTTAACCAACGATTAGGATATTTGACTAACTTTGAGAATTTGACTAACTTTCAAAATTTAACTAACTTTGAAAAAATTGAGTAAGTTAAAAAATTTGACTAATTTTGAGAGAAGTTGACTAATGCTTGGAAATTGACTAACTAAAGAAAATGATTAATACTTGACCCATTTTGAAAGAGTTTTACTAAAATCTAATTTGTAGAAATAATCCTAATGCTAATGGAAATTAACACAAATGGTAGACATATTGAAAAAATTAATTAGATTAAACAAATGATTAATACAAATAATGAGATAATGTTAGAGTTAGCCAAATAACAACTATGTCAAATAAAGCAACAAAATACAAGAAAGAGCAATTAAAATAACAAATTGTGCTTGGCAGACCCAAATTCAGATCCTGCCCTATTTCTAAAAATGTTTTGGGCCTGTCTTGCTCTTTAAATCTGGTCCAGCTGCTCTTGGGCTTTTTGGCCCCATATTTCCCTATTGTATACAGTAATGAATATGAGTGTATATCGATGTATATACACTAATTTTCCTGCCTCCAAGGCCCGTAGACTGCTTCCTTTTTCAAAAAGCTTCAAGGTAAGTATAGAGTAGACTCCACTAAGAAGGATTGTGGGCCTCCATGGCACAATGAACTCAGGGACCAGTCATGCACAACAAAAAAATAAAAATAAAAATCAATGTACTGCAACATCTTAAGAGTCCAAGCAAAGAAATAAACAAAGCATACTAAATGGAGAAACAAACGAGGGAAAACAGAGACAACACTAAAGGAAGTAGCTGTCATGACATGAAATATGATAAAAGACCTAAGGAACATTTTCAACTAACAAAGACAGGAGCTTGAAAGAATGGAGGATTTGAGGCATATATCAGATTCAAAACAAGGAACTCCTAGCATTCTATTATAAAGAAATCACTGTCAACATTCATATTTTAAAACCAAGACGCTAACATGCATTTTATGGGAACTAATAGGGCAAAAGAAAACCAATAACGAAAGCCTAAAACTCAATGAGGCAGGAAATCATATGCATTAAAGTAGAGTAAGTAAACAATGACTAAGAGCTGTTGTGCTTTACACAAAGAAAACAAGACTGAAACAGGGAAATAAGGATGGGGACAAAAGTGAATTTTCAAGCAATGAGAGGGATAAAAGTTTAAGTTAAGTAGATAACCAAATATGTCACAAACTACAAATGCTAGAACATGACAGAACTCTTTTACTTGCTAAATGAAGTAGCAGCTATCGTGAAGCAATAGCACATGAACAAACCAGCAGTTATAATGCAAATTAAAACCAGTTTGCTATCCTTTTAAAGATGTTGGGGAAGACAGACTTCAAAATAGAGGTGTCCCAGTACATACTTAGGCAAAAATGGAGTGCAAGTTGTTTGAGCAGATAACACATTTGCTAAAAAAAAACTTAGAATAGATATGAATAAATATGAAAGACGAGTGGTTAAACATGAAAAACAGTGAGACGACTTAACATAATCAATTTCTGAAGCATATTCAACTCAAGCATGACAACAACACAAAGCCAATAGCATTGGTTCTAAGAACAAATGAGCAGAAGATAACATGAGTACATTTAAGGATATACAACCACATCAAAACCAAATATAACAAGCAAGAACTGGAGCATCAATGGACTAGTAAAAACCTAAAATGAACCGAGGAAGACACAGGCTACGTATCATCTCAAACGATTTAAAGATAGGTTACAAGTTTAAGGCGAAAATCTGAAACAAGAACTGAAAAAAGACATCACAACCCACATATTCGAAGTCATATTCATCAAAATTTTAAAACTGACATTAAAGACATGACTGTTAAATTGTGAAATCATAAAAAATGATCCTTTTGAAACCTTACCTAACCAAAAAAGGCTTGAAATCGACCAAAACACAACACATATCGACACCTGATTCAGAATAACTTCACAACACGATTCCCGAAATGTCTTGAATACCGGTAACATCGAATGAACTAACAACGCTCCCAAACGGGTTAAAACAAGAAAGAAACATAAAAGAGAACTCCTTTCACATGGGTATAACACAGATAAATCTTAACAACAAACTAATAAAAATAGCTAATAATAACAAGTTACAATCTATCCATCTCATCCTAAACAGAGGAACAGGAAACAAGTTGAATTTGAACGGAGTTTTACCTTTTTTGAAGCAGCTAACTGGTGACGACGACTTAGAAGCGAACCCTCCCTACAAAATAGAACCTCCGACTAGCCTTCTGACCTCGAGAAAGGAGCATGTGGTTTTAGGAAACTTGAATTGAACCTGTTTAGAAAATTTAGATGTGTTTGAGAGGGGTCGAACAGCTAATTACAAGATATTTTTGCGTGTTCTTCATCTGTCATCCGCCGCCCCGCCCCCCCCAAAATCAGTGATGAAGAAGGATATAAATAACCCCAAATTAGGGCAAAATTGGGAGGGAAAACCAAAGGGTAAATTAGGGAACTAGGATCGGATTTAGGTGTTTCTTTGAATTCAAAATCCCCAAACGATAAGGGGATTCTTGATTTGTTTCCAAAACTTTCAATGGGTTTGGTATTTCCACCATTGATTCGCGAAGGAGAATCCACGATTGAGACATGTGTAGATTCTTCTCCAACGAAATCGTACGGGGATGAGGAACTGGGGAAGGAACGTTGGGGAGTTGGCGTTTTGCTGGGTTTGTTTCACGTCTGGTTGATGAAGAAGAAGGGAAAGGGAGAGTGAGTCCCGTGTAACGTGAGGGAGAAAGAAGAAGAAGAAGAAGAAAAGAAAAAGGGGGAACTGGGGGTGCGTGGGGTCGACGTAGGGATGTATATGTATGTATATGTGTATAATGTATGCATGTTGGCTGAAAAACAAAAAGCTGGGTCGGGTTTGGACTTATTTTGGGCCAAGATTTGGTCCAAAATTAATCAAATTGCGTCCAAAAGAAGGGTTGAAAAAATGGGTTCAAGGGGTAGAGTGTTTGATTTAAAAATTGGCTAATGTGATTACAATTTTGATCAATTAATGTAATCCAATTGAATTTTATTGACTAATTTGACCACTCGACGATAATACAAATTAATTAAAGAGCTTTAATATTATCGATTTGAAATAATTAAATCAATTATAAAATAATAATTCATAAAATAAAAGATGAAATTTATTTGAGGAAAATATTTTTTTTGTATTTTGAAAGCGAATTATTTCAAATTGTCCAAATCAAAAGCTCAATAGTTAATTCATATTGTAGAGGATAAAATTTGGGTGTCAACAGTTGTCTCTTTCTTTTGGGTATGATCGATGAATAAGATCGTGGACAAAGAAACTTGACTAATCCAATTTTTAGCTAACCACATCTTCATCTTTTGAAAAGCTCTTGGTACGGACTTTGAGAAA
Source organism: Solanum medicagineum (assembly GCA_026153255.1). Lineage (NCBI taxonomy): Eukaryota > Viridiplantae > Streptophyta > Magnoliopsida > Solanales > Solanaceae > Solanum > Solanum medicagineum. The sequence continues at coordinate 4,645,833 of JAPFFP010000099.1, forward strand.
TTATGGCCGGACCCTGGTTTTGGGTTTCCTACATATCTCAGATTACATGAGAATTCGGGCCACTTGTAGTCCAAAACGCTTGATTTTACGCACGATTTTAAAAGAATTCAAAAGCTATCCCAATATCGAATTATGGAGAAATTGGAATGCTTGGGAATGAGAATTTAAGAGAAAATGTTTGAACACAACCAAGTTTTCAAAATTGAGCCCTCCTACATATCCTTGGAATCAGGCTGCTTGTAGTTCGACTCCATCGGTTGAAAAGGAATTCTCTTATTCTGAGATAACCTCTGGTTCAGGAGGAGTAACAAACAAATTGAATCATGAAAAAGAGGCTTGCAACCTCTTAACCATAAATGTGGAGCTCTTCATATTCATAATTAAGAACTTACACGGACATAATTTTCAAAACTCTTAGTACTTTGTCACTCAGATTGAAAATATTGCTTCCGGTGATAGTTAAGGTCACCTGGATGCGAAACTAAAAACTAATGAACTCAAAGAAATATCCACCTGCCTTCTGACAAGGGTGTTGTTGGGTTGTGATGGGAGTCACTTCTTAGCTTGTGTCCGAAGAGTTTGACAACCCTCTTCAGACTATGTCCCAGTTCGCTCCTAAAAGAAAGTTCGATGTTGTGCTGCATCCTACTTGATGACATCCACACCTGTGGTTTATTTTGAGAATTCATCCTTTCGGATGCTCTCGATACAACTAAGACAAAATGTTAGTAAAAACCAATAACTTAAATTAGGGATGATATTTTTTACTATGTTCGACATATATTCTTTTTTTCGACGTGATAGATAATGAGTCGATATGATGCAATCATGATGATGGCCCTCTCGACAATGAATGATGATGTCTTTCTTGAATATGTGAGGAAATTCATGGTCCTTTTGGCAGCTTGAGAATGCAATGGCCTTCTCGACAATAAATGATAAAATGGCTCTCTTAGCAATGAATGATGAAATGGCCTTCTCAGTAGCTTGAATGATGAAATGGCCCTCTTGGCAATGAATGATGAAATAACCCTCTCGGCAGCTTGAAAATAAAATGGCCCTCTCGGTAATTGAAGATACAATGGCCCTTTCAGCAACTTGAAAGTAAAATAGCCCTCTTAGTGATTAAAGATGTAATGGCCTCTCGGCGACTTGAAAATAAAATGGCCCTCTCAGCGATTAAAGATGCAATGACCCTCTCGACGACTTGAAAGTAAAATGGCTTTCTCGGCAATCGAAGATGCAATAGCCTCTCGGCGACTTGAAAATAAATTGGTCCTCTTGGCGATTGAAGATGCAATGGCCCTCTTAGCGACTTGAAAATAAAATGGCCTTCTCAGCAATTGAAGATATAATGGCCCTCTCGTAATGAATGATGAAATGGCCCTCTTGGCAGCTTGAATGATGAAATGGCCCTCTCGGCGACTTGAAAATAAAATAGCCTTCTCGGCAATTGATGATGCAATGGCCCTCTCAGTAACTTGAAAATAAAATGGCCCTCTCGGCAATTTAAGATGCAATGACACTCTCAGCGACTTGAAAGTAAAATGGCCCTCTTGGCAATTGAAGATGCAATGGCCCTCTCGACAATTGAAGATGTAATGGCCCTCTCGGCAATGAATGATGAAATACCCCTCTCAGCGACTTGACAGTAAAATGACCCTCTCAGCAATGAATGATGAAATAGCCCTCTCGGCAGCTTGAAAGTAAAATGGCCCTCTCGATAATTGAATATGCAATGGCCCTCTCGGTAATGAATAATGAAATGATCCTCTCAGCGACTTGAAAATAAAATGTGATGGATTGTTGGGGATTTGAGTGAGACAAAACTGTTTATGTCTTGGTCGTCCCCTTTTAAATAATACCTGTAAAGATTTTCCCAGCACTCACAGAAAATTTTTTAGTTTCAAAGCGAATTAATCTGTGTTGATTCTTCGATCTACTCCTTGTCTCATTGTCGTTAATCCCTTAACTTGCTACCTCCAATTAATTGCTCTGATCTCCCTCTTTTGATAGATATCAGACAAAATGAATAACTATTTTAAAATTAATAACTGTTGAAAATAACTTTGATAAAAAATTAATGTCAATGTCATGTCATATAAAGCTCAAATGAACATGTTCGGCTTCTGACATGGCTTTCTTGATGCATCATAGTTGTTTTTGAATTTGTGATCCGGCTGAAGATCTTCAAGGTTGCTTTCAGGCTACTGATGGCACTTACTGAAATTTTTGAGGATGCCCTAAAAAATTTCTGTCCCAGTTAAATGTCATAACTAATCAATAGCTTGTTAGAAGAACCCTGAGAATTTTTGAAATCTTCTCAAAAATTCTGTCCCAACTGAAATTTTTGATCTGCCTTAAATTCTGACTTGTTAGAGATGGAGCTTATTGTTTAGAATTTTTAAGTTCCTTCTTAAAAATTCTGTCTCGGTTTCCTTTATGGGAGTATGATCTAGCCGTTGTGGTTCTTATGTATCTCGTTGAGGCAAGAATCAAGTCAAACGTAGTTCTCCTCTCGAGAAGTAAAGAATTATAGATTTAAATAAGAAAATGACCAAGGCCAACATAGGCCGCCTATGTATCTCATTCTTGAAAATGCAGGTCACATATAGTTCGTTAAAAATAATTTGATAACAAACATAGAAATAATTACAAGCAACTTATGCAATTACAGAAAAAGAGATAAAAGAAAACTCTGAATCTCTACATAATGTCTTTTGATAGCATATGAATTGATCGTCAAGTTGTGGTGGGAGATGTTTGTGCTAAATCCTGACACATCATCACATGACCAGGTGAATACATTAACGTACTCTTCGACAGGTGGATGAGTCTTTCCTTCGAGTCTCTATCAAATGAATACTGATTCTGACTTCTTTGGTGTTTTTGTCTTCTCAGATCTCTAGTTTCAAGCTTGAGTTGTTTCAATTTTGACAAATGGCTCAGATGTCACGGTCTCTTCATCATACTCTTTGAACACTTTATCAATATTCACCTAATTTTATTCGTTTAGCTTGTGACATGACATAATATGACAGGTTTAAAATTCTTTTACTAAAATCATAAACAAACATCGTTAGATAGCAAAATTGAAGCGAGTAAAGTTTTGTTAATGAAAGGAACTTTTATTTGAAAGAAAGAAAGAAAGAGAAACTTTGGCATGGCCACAGGAAAATTTGCCTTTTTTTAAATATTACGAGAGAATTAAAGCATAACGAAGTAAAATGGTATAAAAGGTGGCCCTCGAGCCTCTTTGGACTACCACTGATTTTGAAGTAATATAAAGAGATGTCTTTATCTATCAAGATGAGTGACGAATCAGAAGCAGAGTGGATGTCTAATTAATCATTTGCTCTTTCGACTTGGTGTCTTGTATTGCCTAGTGTCTCGGTCAGCACAGCATCATCTCCTTTGAACAAATTCCAAACTCCTTCCCTTAGACCATTGTCCTTGTCATGATTTTGCAGTGGCACAGACTGGTGTAAGTGAGACAACGAATGTGGCAAAGTGCAATCAGCCTCATTCTTCTTCTCAAGCGTCGAAGCAGAAGTTTAGTAAGGTATGATGATCATAAATTCAGATTTCTCTATTTTGCTTGAAGAGGCTATAATTTCCTCATAATGGCCAGAGTTCGCTAGAATCACAGCTTTCTCTATACACCAATCTTCATTGACTTTCATCGTATTAATAGTCACTTGCTGATGATGGGGCAGAGGATTACTATTGACACTAGGAGTGACAGTCTGAAGAGTGACAACCCTTTGATCAATCAAGTCCTGAATTTTGAGCTTCAAGGTGATGAAATTCTCAATGGTATGTCCCACGGCTCCTGAATGGTAAGCACATTTGTGGTCTGCTCTATAAGTTTTTTTCAAAGGATTGGCTGGTCTTCCTTTTATAGGATGGAGCATGCCTGCTGCTTTCAATCTTTCATAAAGCTGGGTTCGACTTTCAACCAAAGGAATAAAGACTTGAGGAGTTCTCTTCACAAGATTTGGACGATAAATATTGCAATTACTTCTTGAAGATAGAGGTACCTGATAATAGTTTGGAGGATTTTGAAAAGTAGGTACTAACATTTGAAACTTTTGATATTGCAAAGTTTGGTAGCTTGGAGGGATATTTTGGTAATTTAGCAATGGATCTTGGACATTTGGAGAGATACTTTGGTAATTTGGCCATGGAGCTTGAAACTTTGGAGGGATATTTTGATAATTTGACAGTGAAGCCTGAAAATTCGATTGGACATAAAAAATTGGGTAGGAAATTTGTGGAGCTTGGGGATAGGTATTGGATAGTGAGTGCTTTTAACTACTGAATTTGACATGCTTTGATCATGGTTCAGATGAAATGGAAGAAACATCGTTCCTCTTCCTCCTTGATAGAACTGAAGGTTTTATTTGAGTAGATATTTGGGTGATTTTTCCTGTCTCAAGACCGTATTCAATAGCCTCGACAACTTTAACTATTTCACCGAACTTTGCTTCCATAAGATGCAACATATTATCAAAGTATTCCGGCTCTTGAATGCATAGGAAGGCTTCGCTGATCTCTTGTTCGGTCATAGTAGGTCTAACCTTTGCAGCCTCTTTCCTCCAATGGTAGGCATATTCTCGATAGCTCTCAATCGACTTCCATTTGATTTTCTCTAAAAAGTATCGATCAGGAACAATTTCGATGTTGTAAGAAAATCTTTCGACAAAGTCATGGACCAAAACATTCCAACTGGACTACCTTTTCATTTCTTGCGAAGTAAACCAATTCAAAGCCTCTCCTCTCAGACTTAGGATAAAAAGCCGTATCAATAGAACTTCATTTTTCTCAACTCCCATGAGTTGGCCGCAATAGACTCTCAAATTAACCAAGGGATTGTTGTCTCCACTAAAAGTGTCAAATTTCGGTACTTTGAAGCCTTCTAGGAGGTGAAAATTTAAATAACTGTCCAGATCTTCATAATTCAATCTTAGTGTTTGGTGTGTGGTACAACTCCTTTATTTCTTCGGAAATTTCTTTTCTCATGCTTTGCTTAATCATTTCCTCTTTGGCCCTCCACTCTTTCTCGTTTCTCCTCATAAGGGTTGGAGTATGGGATGAAGGGAACATATGCTTCTGATAGTGTTGGAATATGAAAAAGGACTTTTGGGGATATGGGTTGAGTAGTTGGTGGATTTTGAACGTTTGGATCAGGGTTCTGATATGCGGATGGATATATTTGAGGGTTGTTAGAATTTAGGCTTTGAAGATGAGGTGGTGTTTAGTGTGATGTGTTGGCATAATGGAGATTAGGAGTGGTTAAGTCGATGACAAAAAAATTTGTATAGGAATAGCGGTTGAATCTTTTGGAGCATGTTCAGTAGTTGGATTCGGAAGAGGAAAATGAAGTGGAGGCCTTTCATCGCCTGGAGCATGAATATCCGTGGCGATAGCTAAATTCACCGAATCTTAAGTCCTTTGTATCTCAGCCCTCATTTCGACAATTTGTTGCATTAGTTGGGCAATCAACTTGTTTTGTTCAGCGATTGCATGGTTCATCATGATAACTTCGATTAAATCAATGCCCTCACTATTCTCAGTCGTTTTTTCTTTTTCTTTCGACGGACTTTGGTCAAGGAAGGAATCATTGGAATTTTTAGATCTCGTAAAGTATGGATGATCAATCATTTTCTCAACACAAATCAATTCTAAGTACCTGTCGAATGAAAAATAACTCAAAAGATAAATGTGTTAGTCCTTGTTCATAATAAATAATGCAATATATCACACAAAACACTTGAATTGTTTGAAGACATACTATCCCACGGATATAGGAAAATGATTAAATAGGTAAAACATTGCCTATTTAAATTCATGATTTGTGAATCAAGGAGGCGTTTTGACAAGATTTTTTCGCGCCTTCTAAGATTGATGATTCTCTTGTAAGGATGAAGGAGGAAAAATAATATTCTCTGATATGAGGGATCTAGCCTTGAAAGGCTACCTACGTATCTCACAAGAGAAATCAGGCCCTGCATAGTTCGACTAGCTTGAATCTTTTCCATTGAAATGAAAAATTCACCTCTTGTCAAATTTTAGAATTTTGAGAGTGGAGTTCGATTTTGTTGAGAAACCCAAGACCCGAAGTATTTGGACGAACTTTTGATAGTGACTTGATTTATGTGCTTAGGGGATTCTAGAAACTTTCGAAAAGAAGTGGACTAGGAGTCTTCAAACAAAGCAACATAATCACACAAACAATTACAAAATATAGCACATAAACAAATATTGCGCTTCCTAAACAGATAAGTGACCTAATTGTGCCAAGGGTAGGTCTAACGATTTGAAGGATTTATACACCATTTGAAACATTCCATTGTCCCAAAATATTTATATAAGTCTTATGAATAAACTGAACGGGGATACATAACATGGAGAAAGGGGAGTACAAAAATCTGTCCCACACAGGGGTACAGTCCTAAGCTAAGTCGTCGTGGAAAATCTCTTCTTCTGAACTTCTTGGCGTCTTCGAAGGTCTTTGTATGAAGAAATGTCTCGTAAAGATCCTTCTTTTGACAAAACCAAGCTATTAAAATAAATTATCAACCGCTAGAGACAAAGATTCGCTAAACAATATATACGTCCTCCAATAAGCATGATCGTCCACTAAGGCCGGAGACCGTTTTGGACTCAAGGTGGTCTTTCTAATAGGCCCAATACCCCTTAGGTATTGGGTCAACCTATGCAAATGTTTAGAAGTAGGAATTTGGTTTCGCTCTATCTTAGGTTGCCTAAGAATTGGTTTCATTTTGACCTGGGACCCAAGTTGGACAAACTTTGGGGTGAAATGGTAAATGACGTTGGATGGCTGCAACCAACAACCCATTTATTATTTCCAAAGAAATATTAAAGGGTTTTTTAAAGGGACAACTGTGGATAACCACATAGCCGTCCTTATCCTAATGCAAACTAATTTGCCGGTTGACGAGATTATGCCATGAGATGCAATGACAGTTAAATATCGAAATTAAACAAATAAAGCAAATAAGAAAATTAAAATTACTAAATATTACAAACTGAATAGTTAGTCAAACAACCTAATCTAATGGTTAGAATCTAAATGAAAATCCCCAGCAGAGTTGTCATTTCTGTTAATTTGAAAAAAATAAAAAATGATTTTTGAAATATAATTTATTACTTAATTAATTTAAGTAAAAACCAAATTCTTAAAACTAGACACAGTCGCCACTTAATTTTTAAGAAAAATTAAAGAAACTAATTTAAATTTTAAAACTCAAAAGAAAAGTATTAAAATTTTACAAGAGACGCGTAAGGGTTTAATCTCCATTTTGAGAAGAAATTAATTACTCAAAATGACCGCTAACTTGCGATTGACCAACGATTAGGACATTTGACTAATTTTGAAAATTTGACTAAGTTTGAAAAATTGACTAACTTTGAAAGAAATTGACTAAGCTAAAAATTTTGACTAATTTTGAGAGAAATTGACTAATGCTTGGAAATTGACTAACTAAAGAAGATGACTAATACTTGACCCATTTTGAAAGAGTTTTACCAAAATCTAATTTGTAGAAATAATTCTAATGCTAATGAAAATTAACACAAATGATAGACATGCTGGGAAAATTAATTAGATTAAACAAATAATTAATACAAATAATGAGATAATGTTAGAGTTAGCCAAATAACAAGTATGTCAAATAGAGCAACAAAATACAAGAAAGAGCAATTAAAATAACAATTTGGGCTTGGCAGTCCCAAATTTAGATCCTGCCCTATTTCTAAAAATGTTTTGGGCCTGTCTTGCCCTTCAAATTTGGTCCAGCTGCTCTTGGGCTTTTTGGCCCCGTATTTCCCTATTGTATACACTAAAGAATATGAGTGTATATCGATGTATATACACTAATTTTCCTGCCTCCAACGCCTGTAGACTGCTTCCTTTTTCAAAGAGCTTCAAGGCAGGTATAGAGTAGACTCCACCAAGAAGGATTTTGGGCCTCTATGGCCCAATGCAAGAGAAAGAGAGAAGCCCACAATGGACTCAGGGACCAATCATGCACAACAAAAAAAATAAAAAATAATATACTGCAACATATTCAGAGTCCAAGCAAAGAAATAAACAAAGCATACTGAATGGAGAAATAAACGAGGGAAAACAGAGACAACATTCAAGGGAGTAGCTGTCATGGCATGAAATATGATAAAAGACCTAAGGAACATTTTCAATTAACAAAGACAGGAAGTTGAAAGAATGGAGGATTTGAGGCATATATCAAGATTCAAAACAAGGAATTCCTAGCATTCTATTATAAAGAAATCACTGTCAACATTCATATATTAAGACCAAGTTGCTAACATGCATTTTATGGGAGCTAACACGGCAAAAGGAAACCAATAAAGAAAGCCTAAAACTCAGAGGCAGGAAATCATATGCATTACAGTAGAGTAAGTAAACACTAACTAAGAGCACTGATGTGCTCAACACAAATAAAACAAGACTGGAACAGGGAAAGAAGGATGGGACAAAAGTGAATTTTCAAACAGTGAGAGGGATAAAAGTTTAAGTTAAGCAGATAACCAAAGATGTCACAAACTACAAATGCTAGAACATGACAGAACTCTTTTGCTTGCTAAATGAAGTAGCAACTATAATGTAAATCAAAACCAGATTGCTATCCTTTTAAAGATGTTGGGGAAGACAGACTTCAAAACTGAGGTGTCCCAGTACATACTTAGGCAAAAATGGAGTGCAAGTTGTCTGAGCATATCATAAATTTGCTAAAAAAAACTTAGAATAGATGTGAATAAATATGAAAGGCGAGTGGTTAAACATGAAAAATAGTGAGACGACTTAACATAATCAATTTGTGAAGCATATTCAACTCAAGCATGACAGCAATACAAAGCCAACAACATTGGTTCTAAGAACAAATGAGCAGAAGATAACATGACTACGTTTAAGGATACACAGCCACATTAAAACGAAGTATAACAAGCAAGAGCTAGAGCATTAATGGACTAGTAAAACCTAAAATGAACCGAGGAAGATACAGGCTACGTATCATCTCAAACGATTCAAAGACTAGTTATAATTTTAAGGTGAAAATCTGAAACAAGAATTGAAAAGAAGACATCACATCCCACATATTTGAAGTCATATTCATCAAAAATTTAAAACTGGCATTAGAGACATGACTGTTAAATTCTGAAATCATAAAAAATGATCCTTTTGAAACCTTACTTAACCAAAAAAGCTTGAAATCGACCAAAACACAACACACATCGACACCTGATTCAGAACAACCTCACAACATGATTCCCGAAATGTCTTAACGACCAGTAACTTCGAATGAACTAACGCTCCCCAACGGGTTAAAACAAAATAGAAGCATAAAAGAGAACTCATTTCACATGGGTATAGCATAGACAAATCTTAACAACAAACTAATAAAAATAGGTAATAATAACAAGTTACAATCTATACATTCCCATCCCAAATAGAGGAACAGGAAACAAGTTGAATTTGAACGGAGTTTTACCTTTTGACCTAGAAGCAAACCCTCCCTACAAAACAGAACCTCTGACTAGCCTTTTGACCTCGAGAAAGGAGCTTCTGCTTTTAGGAAACTTGAATTGAACCCGCTTAGAAAATTTAGATGTGTTTAAGAGGTGTCGAACAGCTAATTACTGGATATTTTTGCATTTTCTTCATGTGTCATCTCCCCCCCCCCCCCTAAATCAGTGATGAAGAAGGGTATAAATAGCCCCAAATTAGGACAAAATTGGGAGGGAAAACCAAACAGGGTTAATTGGGGAATTAGGGTAGGATTTAGGGTTTCTTTGAATTCAAAATTCCTAAAAGATAAGGGGAATCTTGATTTGTTCCCAAACACTTCAGCAGACTCGGGATTTCCACCGTTGATTCGCGAAGGAGAATCTACGATTGAGACACGTAAAGATTCTTCTCCAACGAAATCGTACAGGGATGAGGGAAAGGGCAACACGTAGGTACGTATTGGGGAAGGAACGTTGGGGAGTTGGCGTTTTGTTGGGTTTGTTTCGCGACTGGTTGATGAAGAAGAAGGGAAAGGGAGAGTGGGTCCCGTGTAACGTGAGGGAGAGAGAAGAAAGAAGAAAAGAAAAAGGGAACTGGGGGCGCGTGGGGCCGACGTGGGAGTGGATATGTATGTTTATATGAATAATGTATGTATGCTGGCTGAAAAACAAAGAGTTGGGCCGGGTTTGGACTTGGTTGGGGCCAAGATTTGGCTCAAAATTAATTAAATTGGCTTCAAAAAAGGGTTGAAAAAATGGGTTCAGGGGTAGGGTGTTTGATTTAAGAATTGGCCAATTCGATTGCAATTTCGATCAATTAATGTAATCAAATTGAATTTGATTGACTAATTTGACCACTCGACGAATTAATACAAATTAATTAAAGAGTTTTAATATTACCAATCTGAAATAAGTAAATCAATTACAAAATAATAATTCCTCAAATAAAAGATGAAATTTATTTGAGAAAAATATTTTTTTGTATTTTGAAAGCGAATTATTTCAAATTGTCCAAATCAAAAGCTCAATAGTTAATTCATATTGTGGAGGGTAAAAATTGGGTGTCAATAGCATCAATGCACTAACGGAGTATCACAAAGGACTAAGTTCAGTCCTACATGACGCTGCTATGGTATCATATACCGACGGAGTATCACAAAGTAGTGATACTAACGTCATGTTGACATCATGCACGAAATAAAAAAGGAAAAAAATGGGATAAGAAAAAGAATAATTTTAGCTGGGTTAATTTTTGATAATTAGTATTTCCGATAATAAATCAACTTTAATTTAAGACTACCCTACAGTTGAAAACTCTAATGGACGACTGTTGGTGTCTTTTTCCCAAGAGAGTCTCTAAAAATCTCAAATTGATATAGTGTTTATAGTGTTTTTGAAAAAGATAAAAATTTAGTTAACTGGTGAAATTATTCCTTCCAATTGTAAAAAAAATATTATTCGCAAAACTGACATAAAAAATCTCTAATTTAAAGTAGAAGAATCCCAACAATTCCTCCGATTAGGAGAATCTTAGTTGTTCCATTAGTTGATGGCTTAAGCTTTTATTTTATTGGTCTGACTTTTCATCTTGTAATTCCCACCGCATTTATCCATCCTCTGCCTGGAAGTTAAAAAAAAATTCTCTCCATCCCCTAATTGATGCATAATTACCGTTTCTTTCTATGTTTCATCATTCATGTTAATGGAACACAAGAAATAGACCTGAAAATGACACATCCATAAGTCATATTTGTCTCTTTCAATTTCAAGGACAAAATTATAGAATATCCCAAATGAATAGGGTCTCTCATGGAAAAAGGTTTAGCTTTAATTCTTAGTTTGACCTTTTGCCATGATAAGAATTTCATCATCATCCAATATAGTTGTCTCTAAAGTGGATGCCAAAGTTGACCTTGACATTAACTTGGGGGTAACAAAAAGGGCCTTCTCTATAGTTAGTATATTTTCAAATGGACAATTAATTCAATATAATTTCACGTGATGATATGAAAAAATTGACGTGTACGCAAATTTTATAACTATCTTATGAAGGCAGGGAGGTTGTGTTCCTGGAATAATGCTTGTCTTTCGTGAATCAATTCCAATAAGAGGATTGGAAGAAGATGGATGAGCAGATTAAAAATTGATGTTTTATTCACAGTAGCGCTACATAATCTCAAATTTGCAATCCTCTTCATGACTACAGAAGGGACAAAATGCAAATAAAAAAGACAAGTTCACAAACTGATAAAAATGGGTGCAAAACAAGCAAACTAGACAAACATTTTCTAAGGACAACGTGGATAACAACCGGGGAGAAGCCGCATCTTCTTTATGAATTTACTCGACAGCCAATGGGACAAGTTCAGCCTGAATCAAAACAATCCATTAGCAGTTGCTTTAAACAATTGGAAAAGTGCAGAAAGAAAAGAGACTTACCAGCTTGCGGAATTTGAGAGCATAAAACATTTCAAGATAACGACGAATTTCAAGACGATCAAGTTTGGAGACGTGCTTCCAGAACCCGTAAACAGCAGCCAATGTCAACAGCCTATTCGAGTAAATTTGCCATGTGTACCTATAAATTGGCAACAATAGGAGATTAGAATCACTTAAAATTAATGCACTCAATAACGATCATATGGAATGCTTTGCAGAAATAAAAGAGGTAGCAGCTTACTTCTCCTGTATACGCTTAAGGCCACCCTCGGAAATGGCTTCCCAATGTGAAGGGTCCTTCTTACATTTCTCGAAGAAATCAGCGAGAAGCTCAGCAGCCTGCTCGCCATGGTATGGATCAATTTGGAAACCAGACTTCCCGTGAATGATGATCTCAGCTGGACCACCTTGATTAGTTGCAAATGTAGGCAAACCGCAGCTCATAGCCTCAACAACAGTCAGGCCAAAGGCCTCGTAGAATGCAGGCTGCACGAAAGCTCCCCTTGTGTCCGCAATGTACCTGTACAGTTCTCCATTCCTCACACGGTTCATCTGGGAAGAAATCCATCGGAACTGGCCGTTCAAATCATGAGTCTTTATAAGTTCATACATCTTCTTCATCTCTGCCTGCTCTTCCAAGTCTTTGGATTCCTTTCTTCGGTCTCCACCAACCACAACAAGGTTAACCAACTCCCTTAGTCGTGGGTTCTTAGCATACCACTCAACTAGTCCTGTTAAGTTCTTCACTCGGTCCAATCTAGCCATGGTGAATAAGATGGGCTTATTCCTGTCCTTCAGCACACACCTGATATAGGAACACAAATCAATTCAGTACAAACTTGTTTATATCAGTAAACACAATTTTGCACTATTATAGAAACATACAGGTGTTCTTCGTTCTCAACATCACTAAACAGTAAGTCTTCAATTTCAGGGTGAAATGCTGTCAATCTCTTTTCCTTCTCTGTGTATGGGAAATAGAGATTCACATCAGCTCCTGGTGACACAATGTTGAATTTGGGATCAAACACATCAATGCCATGAACAACTCTATACAATCCAGGCATTGTGAAGGCTGTGTGGCTCTCATACTGTCCAACAGTGTCCTTGCTAAAAAAAAATTGGAAAACCAATTTAGGATCAAACGCAATGAAACAGGAATAAGAACAATTTAATTAGAGAGCGAAATTGATGTCATACCTTCCTGCTATCTCCTGGAAGGTGCTGGTGATGATGAAATCAGTGTGATTCATTGCAATAAGATCAGCGGTAAACTGGGCTGAGAAGTGGTACTTCTCGTCAAATTTCTTCAAGTAAATGTCCGAATCAGGATATTTGGTTTTCTCCAATGCATGAGCAATAGTGCACTGCAGAAGACAAAGTACACAAAACGGAAGAGAATGCTTAAAACTTCTGGTTCCAGAAGAAAGCTAATGCAAAGTTAATATTTTACAGGCGCAATATTACAGACCTGTGTTACACCTAACTTGTGAGCCAACAAGGAAGCAGCAAGGTTTCCCTCACTGTAGTTTCCAATAATAAGATCGGGCTTAGCTTGCAGTTCTGCAGTTATTTCTTTTCCCACATCCTAACGTATTAAAAGCCACAATTTTAGTGAAAGTTATAGTGTTCGTAAGCAGAAAATTGCTGCAAAAATCAACTAGAAGATTGAAAAATGAATACAGAAAGGTCGCTTCACCTCAACGAAAGTCTCCATGTATGGCCAGACTTCAAAACGAGAGATCCATTTGCGAACAATACCCTTCTCAGTCCTAAAGGGGACCCTAAGAATATGTGAATGCTCGGTTCCAAATACTTTCTCAAGTCGCTGACCACAAGTGGTACCAACTGCATCAGGCAGCAGCCGAGTAACCTGACATTTAGACAAAGATCAGATGTTTTATTAGAACATATCAAATCCTGCACAATTACAAGTTTAAACACAATTATTAGGAATACGCACAATAAGAATACGCGGTTTGATATCAAGTCCTTGCTCCTTGATGCGCTTGAGCATCTCATGCTCCAAGGCAGGAACTTGATCCAAAATATAGACAACCTGCAGATTAAAGGACGAAGGCCTCAGCACTTGCGACAATAGGTTTCAAAAGGAATAAGACAAAGGGATCACAAATAAGCAGTGCACCTGGCCACCGGTGTCGGGGTAACCCAAGACATTTTCCTGGGCGAAATATCCATGGGGTGAAAGTATAACTACATTGAAAACCATAGGAATTCGACCAAGGAACTTCTCAAGAGTGCATGAGTCAGGAGCCTCGAGGAGATCCCGGAGCATGGAGATCATCTCTAGAACACGCTCCGCAGTGTCACCCCAACCCCTCTCCAAGCCAATTTCTTGGAACTTGTGCTCAAATACCGAGTATGATGTTTCTGGGGAAAGGGTGGTGAGGTATTCCTCAGCTTTCCTCAGGACTTTTTGAAGAGTATACAAATTCTGTATTCTATCATTCAGCATCATTGTCTGCACAGAAAATGATTGTTGGAACGTGTCAATCATTTATCAGGTGCATAAATCAGTCACTATGTACTGGAAAGTTAGCAGAATAAAGACACTATATATCAGAAACAAAATTTACCTTTCCCTTGAAGTGGTGAACTCGAAGAAACTCAAGAAGAGGTGTCATGCTTTCCTTGTCATGAAACATTTTGGCAGAGAGGTGCCTGTTGAGGAATTCAACTCCATTTCCAATTGATTTTGTGAGGGTTGGTTTTGGAAATGATGCAGTGAAGGGCTCAAAATCCAACTCAAGAACAAAGTTATCGTTGGAACTGCATCAGGGCAAATCACAACATTAATCAACGAAAATTAACATGTTAGATAACTAACTAATCATCAAATTTGAACTTAAAACTTACGTTCCGTTAACAAGTTCTTCCTTGAATTGCAAAAACTCAGGCACAGTCAGCTCCTCAACAATAAGAGCATTGACATTCACACGGACATATTCCCACACACCGGGCCTCAAACGAATGGCAAGTGCAACCCAAGGGGGCAAAACAATTGCTTCCTAGTATGACAAACACCACAAGATTTTTCAAATGCAAGCACAAACTGATACATACATGAGCTTAGTAAGACAATTAAATGCTATCAATATAAAACTAAGTTACCTGAGTGGATTTTAGGACTTCTTCAAACGCATGATCATTCAGTTTGTCTTTGTCTTCTTTGTGAATGGATTCAAACTCAGCCAGAAGCTGGTGAGGTTTCAAGATCCCTTTTCCATGGCTTTCAATCCTGCAACGGTCATAAGTTTTAATGCCAAGACTATTTGGCATACAACAGCAACTAAATAAGAAAGCAAGAAGATTGACAATACCTTGAAAGAAAGAGCAAAATTTCATTGCGATGAGCAGCCAAAGTAGCATCAAGACGTTCGCGAAGGCTGTGAACACGAGTCAGAACACGTTCAGCCATTGCAGTTCACTTGACTTTCAACTGTATAAACCAGAAAGAATTACTGTTAACTCAAACAAATACTATCATTAGGTACTATTAAAAGAGATAAGATCGTGGGGAAAAAAGTCAGCTAATCACCTAACTTTCCAATGACCTGGAATTTACTAGTACAGATTGTGAACCCCACCTAGTACTAACTATTAATACAGTATTTCATTAGTTATATATATTCAATTAAACTAACACACAATCGTAAATGTAACAGCCCTACCAATATAATGACATTATAGCTAACAAATAAATGCAAAATGCAATACGTGACAACTATGACGACTAAAGAGAGTTAATCAAGAAATGTGGCCCAATAGAAACACAACAAAGAAAACCTGCAGTGATCTTCCTATTATTTTACTATTTTATAAAAATATGTTACTAGCACAATTGAAACCGCAATAAACAATTTATTAGCAACAGGTACCCTTGGTATATTTTATTTAAAAAGAATTAAAGTGAGAAAATATGCCAGCTAGCATTTAGTAAACAACAACAAAATCTCCCCGTTTTCTTCAACATCTCCCTGAAAAAAAAATAATAAGAACAACTTGTGACGAATCAAATAATACTAAACATTATCATGAAGATAAGATAGGTCTTGAGTGGGAACTACTTTTTTTAATCATTTGATATTGAAACTCATATTTAACTAAACTGACTAAGAGTGATCAAATGCTTCCTATGAACATGTTATATCATTCGAAAACTCAAAGAATACTAATTATTCCATCACACTCAGAAACTATTTGAGAAGACACATGGAAACAAAACAAAATATCTAGAGTAAAGAAACAAAAGTTTGACAAAACAGTGCGCGGAGGATGAAATACGGAAACAATAGTTTGAGTAAATAAAAAAAACAGAGAGGAGAAAAGCAGAGCAGCACTAACAGGTGAAAAGAAGGGAACTTTGATTTAACAGTGAGAAATGACAGAAAAGAGATGTGAGGTCTTTTGTTTTCCTTACTAGTATATATAGAAAAAAAGTGGTCTGCGTTCTGGTCTCTCACCGGCCAAGTCAAATTATGTTTATGTTTCAATGGATAATGAATGCATTGCTTTCTAACCGTGACGGCGAGGAATGGACTTTTCTGACAATAAATTTTAGTATTTACTTGGAAAAAAGAAAAGAAGAAGTAAAGTCAGAACTCTAGAACCTGACGACTTCTCCATCAAAAACGAAAATATTCTCGTTATTATCTTTCTAAGGATGAGAAGAAGCTAAAATATTAATGACTTGAGGGACAAAATTCTTATACGCACCGACACAAGAGAAAAATATAAGGCATTTACCTTTTGAAGAAAAAGAGAGGAATATCGAATGGAAGTAATGAAATGGACGGAGGGCTGGAAATTAAAGAGTGTTACGTTGTTGCTTAGGAATGGTGAGGAATGGAATGGCGCAGAGGTCCCTTTTTATACAAAACAAAAAAGTGTTGAGACACAAGTGGATCACTTAATTAATTACAAACAAAATGCTACCAATACCATTTACATGTGTTGTATGGCCCCACTAAACTAATCTCATCTCAATTGAGGGAGTCGATTCGGATATGAGTCGATCAAATATGAGTTAATTTAAAAAGAATCAAATATTCATTTTGACTCGTATTTTAAATAGGTAAAAATGAGTTACCTAATAAATAATAGTGATAAATATGAATACCCATAAAGATCATATTAAAAGTTTCACAAATAAATCATTTTAACTATTTCTCACCCTTTTTCCCTCCACCCACCCTCGAGGGCCCTGTAAATGAAAATTTAGCTTTTTTAAAAAAGAAATTACCCCCCCCCCTCCCAAGCTGCCTGCTCCCTCCACCTCGGACCCCTTCCCCTCCCCCCCCAAAAAAAAGTTTAAAAAAATAATTTATTTTCTTTAAAAGAATTTTTTTACCTCTAATTCTCACCCCACCTCCCCGAGTGTCTCCTTACCCTCCACCCTACTCAAAAAATAATTTCTTTTACAACCCCACTCCTACCCCCCAAATAGAGGTGTGCAAAAATCAAATCGGCTGATAACTCAGATCGATAAAAATGTTATTTGTTTATTGTTATCGGGTTATTAGATTATCGGGATTTTAATGGTTTTAAAAAAATTATTGGGTTATCGGTTCAATATTGATATTTTTGCTATCGAGTTATCGGTATAGTAATTTACTATTTTATCTTATCATAAATATTAGTAATTTAATAGTAATATGACACTATAACAGTACTTTACCTATTTTGGTACTTAAGTGATCATTAGTTACCCACTTTAATATTTAGTCTTTACTCCTCCGTACTCCATCTGCTTTTATTAAGACAAATGCTTATTATCATTCTTATCGGGTAAATCAAAAATCGAAATGTTAAGAACTTAAAATGGATATATCGAAAATGGATAAAAACTACTTTATTGATTTGCAATTGGTTTAACATATTTAAAAATAAAAAATCGATAAATCGAATCAATAATGTATAAAATCGAATCGAACTGACCAATCCACATCAGTGGGAATTCTAAAGATTCTCCGGGGGAAAAATACCTTCCCCCAAATGTTAAAAAAATTATTTTTCCCCTTCCAAAAGGTTAATTTAATTTTTAGAACATTCAAAAAAAGTTACTTGCCCTCACACACCCCAACTTCTTCCAATAAAAGTTTCATTTGTATTATGAATGAGTCTCTTTTACTCATATTATCCATTAAATTATTCATTTTTAAATAGATAAATATGACCCATTTTTTATTCATTTTAAATGAGTTGGATATTCAACTCATTTAAAATAGATAAATCTGGATAAATACCCAAATATCCAACTCATTTAAAATAGATAAATCTGGATAAATATCCAAATAACTTGTCGCTTTGCCACCTAATCTATCTTGTTATAAAATTCAAATTTTATAGTGTACATTTTTGTTGCCGAGTTTGGCTGATTTATAGTATAAAACCCATCCAGATCCACCCCTCCTAGTAACCTCTCTTACAGAAACAATTTCATAATTTCGGGTATGTTCAGTCTAGAATAATAATTTCTTAGAAAAAATTAACACAACAAATATTTTATTTAGAAAAATAAGTGAATTTTCTATTTTTTGTGTACGTAAAAATATGATACTAGAAAAATTTATTTATTATAATTTAAACAAATAATATGATTCATCAGGATGGTGGAGATAGGGGGCTTCAGGGAATAGATGCAAACGATGTGTGTCGAAAGATGAGATAATACTATCAATATGCAATGTCATAAAATTTGTTTGTCCTAAAAAAATATTTTTAAAATAAATTGATCAAATAAACATAAATAATAACAATACAGAAATTCTTCCACCATGCCAAACACATTCTTAAAAAAGAATAATTGGTGTACGAAACAATTCGGATATTCATGTAAAATTTAAGAAAAGATCACACTTGAAGTGGTACAATTTAGTAGATCATTTTATGGTTCCAACTCATAATTTAAGAAATTCTCTTCAACTTTATGATTTAGAAAATTAGTAAACATTTAGATTATTTATCTGTTTAGCTTTTTTTGTATATACTGGTCAAACTTACACAGTAATTATGGCCTTTAAGTTCACTGAATAACCAATTGCCTCTTTTCCAATTTTCAGAAAACAAGTTTAAATTTTCAATTCCTTGTGTTTGTCATGATAGGAAAACGTTCCATGAAAACAATATATCACTTTTGATGTTTCCTAGTTTCACAGTTGTTTTAACCAAAACCACTTTTGATGCTTCTGTATTTAACACTAATCCAATGGACTCATTATTTGTTTAATAGTGGTGGACCCGACCCGTGTTGTTAATCATGACTTGGGGCTACTATTGTTGATTTGTTCTCAGGAATCGACCCTTTCTATTTTATTGTTACTGTGTTTAAAATAATGGCAAGTTTCCGTTGCTTGCATAGGGAAAATAAAAGTTAATTGAGGAGGCGTACGTGTATACATGTGAATTATGAGGATATACTAT
>JAPFFP010000099.1:4665366-4687164 GCA_026153255.1 Solanum medicagineum
GTACATCCGACCCCCCTCACCCCGCAATGAGCGGGAGCCTTTTGAGGCATTGGGGTATGTTGTTGTTGTTGTTGTATCATTCATACATGTCATATTGTTATATGTTTATTCATTGCCTATGTTATGCATTTTTTTATGGTGCTTATCACTTGTTGCATTGCATCCTGCACACTTATTATATTCAAACGTAGTAATGCATACTGTAAGCCTACTTGATGTCACCATGTAGGAACCAGAGCCCCACTTGATCATCCTCCTCCACGTGGCTAGTATGATCTCTCTAAAGCTAGTTGGTGAGTCCTCCATTCCGGAGACAATGTTTATGCTCTTATGATATGTATTATGACTCTCTTTCTTTATTGTACATTTTAACTATGAGGGTGAGTCCAATTGCTTGTGTTGGCCCTCGCTAAGTTCTATAGTTAGAGGTGTTGTTGGACATGTTATGTATAATGCTATGAGCTTTGACTCACTCTTGACTCTTGATGTTATGATATAAAAGTTGTCCCTTAGCCCTGATTATCCCTATTTACTATCTCTTGTTGTACTTTAATGCTTTCGTGACCAAGAATGTGTAATAATATGTTAAGAGGGTTACTTGGGGTCCCTTCGGATTCCTCATGCGCCGTTCACGTCTAGGCACTAGGCTTGGGTCGTGACAGTTTTGATAACTTGAAATAAACAATAAGATATTAGTTACATTGTATTATTTAAATACTATTAGATTTAGGTTATTTGGAGGAATTAAGAATTAACCTTAGATTTGAGATTTAGAAATTAATTATAGAATTGAGAGAGTTTTTGGGTCTAGGATACACATATACTAATATAGGTGTCTATGGACTCGTTTACTTATGAATATTATATAATTAATAGATCTGAAAGGTTTGACGCATTGAGGAAAGGGAAAGCACCGGTGGATTACTCACTTGATTTCGATTCTTCAGTTGAGGTAGGTTATGGTTTGTTCTATCTAATAGAGACTCTTAATAGTGATTAATAGTCATTGAGTAAAGCTGTGATACTTTCTATGCACTTAAATGTTGTAGTTTGGTTGACTGATATATTATTGTGATTGGTCTGCAATCCCAAGACCATGAAACCTATAATCCTGAACTTGATCTCTCAAAGTGATGCCTTGAATAAAGAAGTCTTGATGAAACATTTGTAATGAAGTGACAAGTAATGATAAAGAATAATGAATTATATATATTGGATCAGGTGTCACGTTTCGATATATATATATATATATATTAGATCGGATGTCACGTTCCGACACATATATATTATAGGATCGAGTGTCACATTCCGACACATATATTATAGGATCGAGTGTCACATCTCGACACATATATATTATAGGATCGGGTGTCATGCTCCGATACATATATATTATAGGATTGGGTGTCACGACCCAAAATAATCAACTCAGATATCATGCTGGTATAAGTTATTAACTATAATTGGTTTGAATATCATATCGATAAACTAACAATTATGTGTAGGTTCCATTAAAGGATATGTATATGTAATTGTGATCATGTCGGCCATGTGTCTTGCACTGTTATTCAAGTTATGATTGTGAGTCTATATTTTATGATTGAGTCTATCGTGGCTTATTGATGTATGTCTTAAAGATTCTTGAGTTGTCCGGATTGTGCGCAAGGTGAGTGGGACTCAGATGCAGTTTAGCATGATGTTATTCACATGTCTTATGATTATACTAGGTTGATAATCCGAGGAGAAGTCTTATTCTTCTTAATTTTCATAGTTTGAAAATGACTCTTAAAGTGGTCATGAATATATCTAATTAAGGATTAGGACTGAAAAATCTTAGTATGTCCAGGATTAGTCTTAGAAAGTCTTGGTGCATTATAAAGGATAGGCTCAAAAAGAAACTTTAGCATGACAAAGGAGAGGAATGGTCAATGACAGAATTGGCAATGAAATATTGTAGGAGGGCTAGGTAGAAAATGTTCGGGTCATGGATAGCATAAAGTGGGATGGTAAGGGCATGGTGACCAGATTGAGAATGAGAGAGTAATTATATTTGCATGTTTTCCTTGATTATTTGCATGGTATAAGGGGTAGCTTCGGGTTGTTGATGATGCTCAGTGGTATGTGTTGTTTGTACTGATGCTACTCTTGCTACGTCACTAGAAATAGACTGGTTGTAGGGTCAATGAGGTTCCATTGATGAAGACGAAAAGGATCTCTAACAACTTTTACTCTTCTTTTTGCGTTAAAAGTTGTATCTTATTTCTTTATAAGTTGTACTTTTAAAAGCTCTTATACCCGCTTAGACTAGTTTCTTTGAAGGAATTTTCATGGTACTTTTCAAAAGAATGTTATTATAGTTCTTTTACATATTTAAAATTGAAAGATTAAAGGTGAGATTTCTCCTATATATTTATAATGTAAATCATGACATTTTTAATTATTTCACGTGACCAAATTTGATATAGATGGAAGAGTTCTCCAATCTAGGTGTTAGGCATGTCTTGATGGATATGGTCAGGACACCAACAATGTTATATATATCTTCATCATATGTGATGAGATTTTCTGTTAGACATAGTGTTTTCTGGCTTACTTGTAGCCATTTATAATGATCTTGAAGGCTATTTTTGATATTTCAGGAAAATTTTCATTTTTCCCCTTCTGATCGTTGTCTCGAGTCCTATTTGATTAGTTTTGAAAGTTGATTTTTAAAACTTCAATGAAAAAAGAGTTTTATTAAAGAGTGGAGTTTTAAAAGTTTAAGTTGGTTAACTTAAAATTTTGGAGTCATTTAGGGAATCCAGTCTCAAAATGAAATTTCATCAATTCTATCATTTTTGGATGTGAAAATTGACCTAGAAGAGTTGCCGAAATCAGATTTGGGGTTGTTATGTGTATTTGGGATCCAAAGTTGAAAATTGAGTTGCTATTTAACTTAGATTTGACTTTGATCAATATTTTAAGCCCGGGTGCTCGTAGTGGATTTCTAATGATTCTGTTAGTTCTAAAAGGTTATTTTAACTCCAGAATTAAATTTAGCATAATTTTTGGGTATTCCAATAGCGTTTTGGCATTTTTAATACCTAAGTTGTTCTAGTTGTACCTAATAGAATTTCGAATTAAGAAGATCTCATATTCGATTTTCTAACCGTCAGATTTTGAAAGCAAACACTAGCATTGTCAACTCCAAATCATGTGTTGAGTAGTTCTTCTGATGAACTTTTAACTACCGCAAAGTATAGGCTATAACATTTTTATTCTGTATCAACACAGCACCCAAACTCATACATGAGGCATCAAAATAGATAATACAATTCTTAGCTTCCAACGGCATGGTTAGGATTGAGGTTGTGGTCAAGAGAGTCTTGAGCTTCTGGAAGACCCCCTCACACTTGTTTGTCCACTCAAATGGAACATTTTTTTAGATCAACTTTGTCAAGTGCAGGACAATAGAAGCAAAGTTCCTCATAAATCATTGATAATAGCTAGCAAGCCCCACAAAACTTCTCACCTCAATGGCGGCACCGCCATAGCGAGATATGTCCTGCGGTGGCAGGTTGAACGAACATAGAAACTTCATAACTCGCATCTTAATCCTCTTTTTTACAACATATCCTTAAACCATGATATTCAAAAATATATCCTTTGCATCAAGATCAATTTTGAAAATTCTACTTGTCCAAATTCAATTTCGTAAAGCGGTAAAAGCTCTATATTGTGTTTGCTATCAGTCCAAAATATCAACCTTATAAATCAACCCTCAGTCTACTACCGGATTGATCTAGACCTCATATGACTCAGATTTTATCGAAGTATGAACTAGACTCAAACTTTCAATTTACTACTCGAAAGTTTTCTGGCCCATTTTTCAACGAGAACAGATTGTTACAACAAAAGTCTAATTTCAAACCTCAAATTTGGATTTAATCGTCACTCAAACTTCAAACTTAAGGTTTGACCACAATATCGAGGCAACTAAGGGGACCTAAAAATTGTTATTTGTGCACCGCCCCCTAATGCTAGTGAAACTTTTGCTTGCTTGCTTGCTTGCTGCTTCTTCTTCTTCTTGAAGATCTAAAGTTGGACTCTATCAAAAGCTTAACTTCATATTGGAAGGTCTATAGTTTGAAAATTTAAATTTCAAACAAATTTTCGATTTGGAATTAGGCTTCGTGATAGAAGAGCTTTGATAGAGCTTACTTCGGACTTGAAACTCATAGTTGAAAAGGACTTTAACAAACTAAATTTCAAACTTAAAACTTATTATTGAAAGAGCTTTTGATAAAGTTTAACTTTAAACTTAAAAATTCATTATTCGACTAATTTGAATTTATATCATGATAGAATTTATTTAAAAAGAGATTTTGCTATTCCTAATTTTAAAATTAAATTCTCCAATAGAAAACAAAGGTACGGGAAATAAACTATCATATTGATGTCACCATATTTATTGGTGAAGAATTTTATCCTGACAAAACAATGTATAGTGGGACATGTACCACAAACACCTAAAAAGAAAAGAGAGAGACACGAAGAATAAAGACTCTGGACTGGGCCTCCAATTGCACATATCAATAGGAGAAAGTATTTGGGTTAGATATGATGAAAAGAGAAAGTTGAGGTACTTAAGTGTAATAATTTCAAAAACATTAGCGAAGAGGCTCCAATTCAGATATATAAATAAATAAAGCAACGGCTTTCAGGTGCACGAGGTGGAAGAATAGAATATTGTTTTATTAATTAGATTTTGATTTTGATTTTAATTTCAAGTAGCCGTTACTCTCTCAGATTTTCTCTCCCTCTCTAAAAAAAAAAACATCTCAACCCTGAAAAATCTTCTCTATCAATCTTTCTATATTTGATTTCAGTTTACTTGCATGTTCTTGGGGGTAAGTCTTTCCATTTACATTTCTTCTTGGCATAGTTCAATCACAGTAAGATATGTTCTTTCCATATTTGATTTCAGTTTACTTGCCATTTCTTGCCTATCATCTCAAGAAACTATTGGGGTTCCTTTGATTGCTATTGTTTCTTGAAATTTGACGACGATAATAAAATTGGTTTCACAAAGATCGCTGTTTTCCTTTTCAAGATTAGCTTTTTCTTGTTTAAAAATCATTGGTTTTTGTTTTGGTGGTATGAGGAGCTTAAGTGGGTGATTTTGATCTCATTTTAAGAAGGGGTTCTTAATTTGATGGTTTCCTTGTGATTTTTGAGTAGGATGGTATATAGTTCACAAAGATGGTGATAGGCACACCAGTATCAAAGACTGGAAGGACACCTTCTCGTTTTCCAGGCAGTAGAAGGACGACTCCGTCAAAGCTACGGGAAGAGAAAATCCTTGTAACGATTCGTGTCAGGCCTCTTAGCCCCAAAGAGCAAGCAGCCTATGATCTCATTGCCTGGGATTTCCCTGATGAACAAACAATTGTGTCGAAGAACCTAAATCATGAAAGGCATACTGGTCCTTATTCATTTGGTAAGTTGGTTAAATGTGAATTGCTTCTTGTTGTAGGTTCTGATTTTTGAATTTTGTCTGCTCACATGGGTTTTTCTGCGCCAGATAATGTCTTTGACCCGACCTGTTCAACTAGCAAGGTCTATGAAAAAGGGGCTAGAGATGTTGCTCTCTCTACTCTAAACGGGATAAATGGTAGAACTACAGTACACTTTGTTTTAGCTCTAATATACATCATTTGCTTTACTGTTTGAACAGAGACCATTCAGTTAATCATAATTCTTTTGCAGCAACAATATTTGCATATGGACAGACAAGTAGTGGGAAGACATTCACAATGAGGGGAATAACCGAAAGTGTTGTTAATGACATTTATGAGCACATCAAATTTGTAAATCATACTTTCTCCAGAATCTTTTGTTGTTCTATGATTGAGAAATTGTGGTGTTAATATTCCGATGCTTTTTCTTCTTTTTTTTCGGCATTTCAGACTACAGAGAGGGACTTTGTGCTGAAATTTTCTGCTTTAGAAATATATAACGAGACAGTAGCAGACCTCTTAAATCGTGATTCTGGCTCACTTCGCCTGTTGGATGATCCGGAGGTAAACAAGTGTCTTAGTTAATGAGTTCAAGTTTCTTAACTAGGATTTCCTTATAAATCAATCTTCCCTGGAACTTTTATCTCTGAATGCAGAAAGGTATTATTGTAGAGAAATTAGTGGAAGAGATTGTAAAGGATGGCCAACATCTGAGGACCTTAATTAGTACGTGTGAAGGTAAGTACAAACTTTTGGTTCAACAAAATATTCTTCAATGATACATAATTCTATTATCATAGACGAATGTTGCCTTAGAACTCTCAGTATCTATATTTTTATGTTCTGGATTTTTCTCTGACCTTGTAGTTAAAATACTTGTTATACTTGCTGCAGCCCAGAGACAAGTGGGTGAAACTGCTCTAAATGATAAAAGCTCAAGATCTCATCAGATAATCAAGCTGGTAAAAGATGCTAGTCTCTTCTCTACTAAAGTTTATAAGTATTTGCGTTGTGAAGTTTTCTGCACATTTGACATGAAATATTGTTGATGGAATAAATAGGAATTCGAGGATTTGTAACAAGGCCATAAAATTAAAGTTGGACTAAAAACATCATTTTGAAATTCTTGTTAATTACTTGGTTAGACCACTTGAACTATGTGCAATATGCTAGTTGAAGGGAGCGAATCCAATCTACCCAATACCTATGAAGACTAACTCTTAACTATTAATCAGGATGCCAAGTAATTGTTGTATGTGGTTGCTGCCTCTTTCTATGCTGGGACCTACTTCTAAGTTGCCATTGCTTCGTGATTTATATGGAATATTTTTTGTACTAATACGAACGTATTATGTATTTTATCTCCTTCCATCTATATTGTTTTTACATGAGTTATAGCACCCTATACATACAGCTAACATCTTAAGGTGTATCACACAACAGTTCTTGTTTTGGTGTATATGGAATTTTCTTCGTATTACTAATAATCAATGTTGTGTTTGTACTGTTATGATGTATTTTGTATCTTACCTCCTTCCATCCATGTTGTTTCTACATGAGTTATTACCACCCTGTCCATACAGTTGATATATTGACTTTTTGTTCAGACCGTTGAGAGCAGCATCCGGGAAAACTCAGGGCATGTGAAATCTTTCTTGGCAACTCTGGTAAGGACCACTCGTAACTGATATATATTTCTAATGCCGTGCATGAACTGCTAATTCTATGAGACTCCTAATACTGTAGAACCTTGTGGATCTTGCTGGAAGCGAGCGTGCCTTGCAAACAAGTGCAGATGGTACAAGGTTAAAGGAAGGAAGCCATATTAACCGGAGCTTGCTGACACTGACCACTGTGATCAGAAAGCTAAGGTAATTGAGAATACCTTGATATTTAGTTACTTAAGAAAGTTTTCACACATTGCTTTCCATTCACACTATTTATATAACCACATCTCTTGTTCTTATTATTGTGCACAATTCCCATATGCATTAATGGCAATGTTTTAGTGACTTTCCCTCGCTGTTGGTGGTGACTCTTTCATGATTGTGGAATGGCCTAAAATTCTTGTTACTTGTATGTACAATCCATTTGAATTGCAGTGGTGGAAAGAGGAGTGGTCATATTCCCTACAGAGATTCAAAATTGACGAGGATATTACAGCCTTCACTAGGTGGAAACTCAAGAACAGCAATTGTTTGCACTATGAGTCCTGCTTTAAGTCATGTGGAACAATCACGCAACACTCTGTGCTTTGCGACAAGTGCCAAAGAAGTCATAACCACTGCCCAAGTAAACATGGTATGAGATTAGTGGTTAATTTGAAAGCTCATAGTGACTTCTAAAGGAACTGTCATTTAATTATTTCTCTCTGTTTTCTTCCCTTTAAAATTAAATATACCAATTGGTAACAAGAAACAATTAAGGGATTGTTTGGCCATGTACTAGGTATGCTGTGATTATTTACGCGGTGAATAATAATGTGGAGATTGTTACACTGTTAATGCTTAATAATAATCTTGTTAAGCAAATTATACTTGCTTTATGACTTTGTTGTCTAGTTACACTTATTCATGCAGTGCTTTTATATGTTCTTGTCCCACATTCTATCAAGCATAATATAATATGCAGATTTCCGCATACCTATGCGGTATGAACAAATGCAGATTTTAATGTTGCCATCAAATGTTTGTTTTAAATTATGCGACTCTCGTGGTGGCGTACTCTCTGACGGATTAGTCATATTGGTTTCACTACATTTTTTTTTCTTCAACTGTTACTAATTTTGTCAGATCTAGCACTAACTGACTGTCCATGAATTCAAATATTCAAACCCACAATGATTGGAAATTTCGGAATTGATGGAACGAGGATTTTCAGTACTCTACCAATCCCAATCCCAACCCAGATTGGAACCTGTAACTGGCTATGTTACTGGACTGGGGGGCGGGTGTATGATACGTGTCCGGATCTAGAAGTCGGATCCTACATGATCTAAATATTAAGATTAGGGGGAATATGCTTCCAGGTATGTGTGGGATTAGGCTAAAAATAATTCAAGTATCTAAAACTCGAGTTATAAAAACTAAATCATTAGATATTAAGTGGAAAACTTGAGGAGAGGACAAACTTGAGAGGAGATAAAAGGAAAAGGAGCGACATTTCTCCGTCGATTTTGATTACAAAAATCATTGAGTTTGTATGAAATTTCTGTGGTCGATTTTGGCATCGATTGTGAAGATCTCAAGCAACATATGACATGAGGATTTTTAGTCCTTTGCTTTACCAACTGAGCAATCCCAGCTTATTAATTCCCAATCCAGATTGGAACTGGTGGCACAAGGATTTTCTGTCCTGCCAATCCCTTTGGACGAGATTCCAGCAAGCTTGGAGTAGTTGTGCTTAAGGGTGATTAGAGGTGCAATTCAACCCAGAAAAAACTCCCATAGGGCCAGAGAGAAACGAATTTTATAGTCAACCTCCACCTCCCAGGTAGCTTTCTTTTTCCACTGCAACTTCAACCATAAGACCCCCTAAGTAATTGTTTAGGCCCACTAGTTATCTCGTAAAGTGAATTAAATCTGTAAAATCTAGGTAACTTCTATAGCACATGCCATTGATTGTTTTATTAAGTCAAGCCAACAAGATGGCTCTAGGAAACAAATATGGGCCGTAGAATGGCCGTAAAAATGGAAGCCTCGATAGTGAGAAAACCAGGACCACGAACCGTAGGAAGTTCTTCAACCTGTAGGAAGCTGCACGACCCGTAGGAAGTTCCACGACCTATAGATCTTTAAACTATCTGCGCTTCTTTCAATTGTAAAGTAGCAGTTAGTCAATGCAACTGTCGACGCTCATCATGGGTCACCCGGAAACAGTCGCGCTATGTTTTTAAACATAGGGGTCAGGCTGCGTACATCCAACCCCCCCTACCCCGCAATGGGCGGGAGTCTTTGAGGCATTGGGGTAATGTTGTTGTTGTAGTTGTGTTAATGTTAGCAAATGCGGACTTTAATATGGCCAACCAAATGTTGTATTAAATTATGCAGTTGCATTCCATTTATGTATTCCTTTTTATGCAAGTTAAATAAGCCTGTGTTACAGTAAAAACCGGGGTCCTATTCCACTATACTTATTCTACTAGGTAATTCTACAATTTGCAGAACTTCATGTTTGACTTCTTCTTTCTTGTTCTCCTTTAATTTTTCCAGGTTGTTGCCGAGAAGCAATTGCTGAAGCATTTACAAAAGGAAGTTTCCAGACTTGAAGCAGAGCTTCGAAGTCCTGATCCTTCTGCCTCCCCATGTTTAAGATCTCTACTAATGGAGAAAGAGCAGAAAATCCAACAGGTACCACTAATGCTTTTCAGGACTCCCAGCATCGTTTTAGCTATAGCTAAAGAGAGGGGTAGTAGGTGAACTTTGTCATAGTATATGAACCTTTTTGTCATTGTCTGAAGTTGATCTCTGGCAGCTAATTAGCAATGCACTGCTTCTAATTTTCATGTGTGAGGAGTTGCTCGTTTCACTGCACAATCTAGTTTGAAAAGTCTGGATTACCAGAAGCTTCACATTTCATTTCATGTTACAATCTCGACTGGTAAATAGTAGCCATGTTACCCAAATAATTCATTTTCCTAGAAGCACCTAAGCAGATGACGAGATATGGAAATATAAGATGCTTATTGCAGATCCTTCAACATATAGAAAACACTGCTATGTAACCATGCAGATAGCCAACAATGCAATATGAACTTGTATGACAGGACAATTGCGATACTTATGGAATTCATGTTTTCTAAATAGGCCTCTATCCAACAATGACATCTGAACTTCTTTTGACATAGCAAAATTGTGATACTTATGAAATACATGTTTTATAAGTATAAAGTATTAATTGTATTGTAGTTCAGAGAGATTTTTATGTTCAAAAACAGAAAGCAACAGCTAAATAAGGTGGAATTGTCATGTTCACTGTTAAAACTAATATTATCTTTACTTATGTATATATTTCTATCTTATAATTTTGTGAGAATACAGATGGAGGAGGAGATGAATGAGCTGAAACGTCAGCGTGACCTAGCACAATCCCAGCTAGAACTAGAAAGAAGATCAAAGAAAGAACTCAAGGTACAAAAAATCTTTGCATTTTGACGGAATACCTAACTTCCCTCCATCTTTGTTTCTGGATTTGAATCTTGAAAAAGTCAAACTTGTTGGCATATGCTCATTTCAGGCTTCAGATGACCATGGACCTTCTCGTCAAGTGGTCAAATGTCTTTCATTTACAGCTGAAAATGAAGCAGTTTCTGGATCTCTTTCTACAACCCTTGGAAGGAAAAAGTTACTTGACAGGCAGGTGGCTATTAGGAGGTCTACCAATTCAACCAATCCATCTATGCTGGTGCACGAGATCCGAAAGCTTGAGATGAGACAGAGGCAGCTTGGTGATGAAGCAAACCATGCACTTCAGTTGCTTCACAAAGAATTTGCATCTCACAGAATTGGCAGCCAAGGGGCCACAGATACCATTGCAAAGTTGTTTGCAGAAATTAAAGAACTGCACAAAATAAGTTCTGTTCCTGAACAAATTGAGATAAAAGATAAAGCCAGCTTGAGAGAAGAGATTGCACGGCTGAGATTGCAGGAAAACAACATTGCATCTTTAGAACAGAAACTTGAAAATGTTCAGAGATCTATAGACGAATTAGTCATGCATCTTCCAAGTTGTCAGGAATCTGTTGATTTGAGGACTCCAAAAAAGAAAAAGGTGCTTCCTTTTAACTTGAGTAACACCAGTAACATGCCAAATATAATTCGATCACCATGTTCTCCTATGTCTCCATCATCCTGCAACATCGTGGAGGGTGAGATTGAGAACAGAGCACCAGAATGCAATAATGTCGGATCTGCTGGGGATTCATTCTGTAGCCAAAAAAGCACTCCAATTAGAAGAATGGACAGTAATTGTATCTCATCGAGAGAGGCTACTCCTGGATCAAGGCAGTCAAACTCTGTTAACATGAAGAAGATGCAAAAGATGTTTAAAAAGGCAGCTGAAGAGAACATCCGGAGTATTAAAGCTTATGTTACTGAGCTCAAAGAAAGGGTGGCTAAGCTACAGTACCAAAAGCAGCTCCTTGTTTGCCAGGTTACGATTTATCTTCCCTCTCCTTGTGGCTTTTTTGACAAGATATGCAACATCCAGTTCAGGGTTCTAACCGTTGCAATTTCCTTTTCCATTTGTTTGATAAAACGAAATATATTTGGACTAATTGTTCTGCAATGAGTAAAAACAGGTACTGGAGTTGGAGGCAAATGAGGCTGCAAGTGATGAAGCGGACATAACCGATCAATCTCCATTGTCATGGCACTTGATGTTTGAGGACCAAAGGCAGCAAATTATAATGTTGTGGCATTTGTGTCATGTGTCTTTAGTGCACCGTACTCAATTTTACATGTTATTTAAAGGGGATCTATCAGATCAGATATACATGGAAGTTGAGCTTAGGAGGTTGACATGGTTAGACCAACACTTAGCAGGGCTTGGTAACGCGAGCCCTGCACTCTTGGGCGATGACCCTGCTGGCTATGTCTCATCAAGGTATTGTTTATTCGACTGTCGTCCACATATTTCATTTGCACTTTTTAAAGGCCTTTACCAACTCTTTGCTTTTGAATATACAGTATTAAGGCACTGAAGCAGGAGAGGGAATATCTAGCGAAAAGGGTGAGCTCGAAGCTTAGTGCAGAAGAAAGGGAAATGCTTTACATGAAATGGGACATCCCACCAGAAGGAAAACAGAGGAGACGGTTACAGCTTGTGAATAAACTCTGGTCAGATCCTCTTAACATGCAAAATGTAGGTGAAAGTGCTGAAGTAGTGGCGAAGCTTGTTGGATTCTGCGAAACAGGGGAACATGTTTCAAAGGAGATGTTTCAGCTCAATTTTGTTTCCCCTTGTGACAAAAAAGCATGGCTAGGTTGGAATCTGATATCAAACTTATTACACTTGTAGTTTCAAATAGCTAGCTAATATTTTTCATAGTTGAAAAATGAATGTATTATATTTGCCTGTACAGCTTCTTGCTAACACATATATTTGCCTGTACAGCTTCTTGCTAACACACACACACATGTTGCTGGAATTTTAGTTTTAACAAAAAACTAAAAATAGCTTTCAAGAAAGACATCAATACTCGATGCAAAAGCTAAAAATCTAGACGTACAATGGTTTGGCCATTTCAAACACAAAAGACAGAATTATATGATCACTTATATCCAGAAACAAAGTAATAAATTGTTTTTCTAATTAAACATAAATAGTTTAGATAAGCATCACTCTCCAAGTAAATTTACTTATCTTGAATATCCAGCTTTAACTTTCCCTTTTTTGGTTACATTCATTTCGATTCTAAAGAAGAAAAAGATGCACCACTAATTGTGGGTTAAGGTCCCAATTGTTGAGAGATAGGCATGTTTTTAATTCACCTCACCAACATAGAGAATTATGTCTACCAGCAAAAAGATAGATAATTACCAGATGAGGTGGTAATCTTGATTTTGTGTTAAGGTAGAAACAATTACGTTGCTAAGCATGTATATTGTTTCCAGCATTGTCTCCTAACTTCTTTGTTAAGGTGAAGATTGATCTATTAAGGAATTTTTCAAATGAATCAATCTTGGAATCAACAAGGCCAATTCTACTGAAGTCATCTTGACGTAAATAAATATAAGATATGTTTTTTTTCCTTTTTTTAATTAGGGGTAGGAGAAGGGGAAATTGGGAGGGGATTACAACGTGGGAAATTAAACCCTCGCCAATAAGGTGAGAGTTCAAGTAACCAACCAACTGAGCTACTACGATATGTTTATATACTACAATAACAACATATCCATTGGAATCTTACAAGTGGGGTTAGGGAGTATAAAATGTGTGCGGACCTTATTGTTATCTCATAGAGATAGAGAGTCTGTTTCCAGAAATATGTTTATACACTAAACATAGTAAAACTTGCAAGCTTCAATGACATAAGAAAACATAATGTTAAATCGGCTTTCCGGAGCCTGATTATAAGCTAGAGGGGCCAACTGATCCTATTCCACTGCCCTCAACCCTAGATTTTACGCCTTACTCCAAGAGTTACTATCGCGGGTATTGGCTAGATTGGAGGGAGCTCCTCCAGCCCAGTTGTTATTGATGCACTGGCTTCTATAGTGTCAGTTGGCCCTTTCATAGCTCCAGCTGAGCCAAGCATGATTCATGTGGGTCCTTCCTCAGTCCCCAGTGGACCCTCCTATGACTTCTATGATCCCGCATCAAACATCGCGGCCGAGTTCTAGTTCAAAGCTTCAGGGTTCTGTTATTGCTCTGTCTATTGCACTGCCTAGATTTTTGGTGCCACCGTCTTCTACTAGTCCTGCTATGTCCACAGCTAAGCAGAAGAGCTTTGAGTGGTTTGTACGATTGGCTCCCCAAGGTTTGGTGGAAACCTTGGCTCTAGAGCTTAGGATTTCCTATCAGAGCTTTAGGACCGACTATGTAATTTGGCCATCCTTGAATCACATGGAGCTGGTTATATCTCTTACCAGTTCACCGGCCTAACTAAGAAGTTCACAACTTCAGGGATCTGTTATTGCTCTGTCTATTGCACTGCCTAGATTTTTGGTGCCGCCATCTTCAGCTAGTCCTGTTATGTCCACGGCTGAGCAGAAGAGCTTTGAGTGGTTTGTACGATTGGCTCCCCCGAGGTTTGGTGGCAACCTTGCCACTAGAGTTTAGGATTTCCTATTAGAGCGTTAGGACCGACTATGTAATTTGGCCATCCTTGAATCATATGGAGTTGCTTATATCTCTTACCAGTTCACCGTCCTAGCTAAGGAGTGGTGGGTTCAATTTTGGCTCGTCGACCTGTTGGATCTCCAATCATGACATGGGAGCAGTTTACAGAGGTTTCTGGAGAGGCTCATACCATATAGCCTTCGGGACAATCACCGAGATGACTTTGATAGACTTCAGTAGGATTCTATGTTAGTTTCAGACTATGCAGATTTCATAATCTATATATGCTTGTCCAGTATCCCTACGGAGTTTGAGAGGATCCGACGATTTGCCAAGGGATTGGCAGGGTATCTTTAGAAGACTACAGCTTCCTTAGTTCTAGCTAAAGGTACATTTCAGAGTGTAGTAGATCACGCTCATATGATAGAGCATATTAGGCATGATTGACAGGGTGGCAAGAAGAGGTTCCGTCAGCACGTCCAGTTTAGTGGACCCCCACCACGAGATAGAGAGTTCTAGAGGTAGGGCCATCAAGGTCGGGCAATCCATACAGCCATCCCTGCAGTTGATAGTTCCTCTAGTGATAGCTCATCTAGTGTAGCCAGACGTGGTGTCTTTTCAGGTCAACCATCTCAGGGGCGAGAGGTCAGGGCTTTCTATGGTTATGACGAGGTTGGGCATTTGGCTAGACATTGCACTTATCATGCATCTTTCACCCAGGCTTCAAGATCTCAACCAGCTCGTCCAACCCCAACACCAGCACCTAGGGGCACACCCCAAGCTATAAGAGGTGGTACCAAAGGGATTCATGGTATAGTGAGAGGTGGAGCCCGTGGAAGCCCACAAGCTAATGGTAGGCGTAGAGTCTGCTATACTGTCCCAGATAAAGCTGAGGTAGAGACCTCTGATGTGGTTATCACAGATATGGTTCCAGTGTGCCATGGTTCAACATTAGTTTTATTTGATCCAGGCTCTACTTATTCCTATGTGTCAACCTATTTTGCTTCTGATCTTGATATTATGTGTGAGCCGCTTACCGAGCCTATTTATGTTTCCATCCCGGTAGATGAATCATTAGTGGTGAATCAAGTGTATTAGGGTTATGTTGTGATTTTTATGGGGAGAGATATTGTTGCTGACTTGATATTGTTAGATATGGTTGACTTCGATGTGATATTGGGCATGGATTGGTTATCGCCTAATCATGTTATTCTTGACTGCTATGTGAAGACTGTGACCTTATCTTGGCCCGACTTGCCTCAGTTTGTATGAATAAGGCAATTAGTTTTTATCCTAAGGGTGTTATTTCTTATATGCATGTCTGTCGATTGATGGAGAAGGGATGCTTGACATATTTGGATCATGCTTGAGCTTGTTCTCTGGAGCCACCATCATTAGAGACTACTAGGGTTGCTAGAGAGTTTATGGATGTGTTCCCCATTGATTCTCCTGAGGTCTCTCAGGATCGTGTATTGACTTTTCTATTGATGTGGAGAAAGGCACTAAGCCCACATCTATTGCTCTCTATCGAATGGCTTCGACCGAATTGACAAAGGTGAATGAGTAGTTGGAGGATTTGTTGAAAAAAGGAATTATTCATCTAGTGTATCTTCTTGGGGTGCTCCTGTATTATTTGTGAAGAAAAAGGATGGCATAATGTGTATATGTATTGACTATCGCCAGCTGAACAAAGTGACCATCAATAACAAGTATTCTTTGCCTCACATCGATGATTTTTTTTACCAATGCCTCGGTATTCTCCAAGATTGATTTAAGGTCCGGCTATTATCAGTTGGGAGTTTGAGAGTCTGATGTCCCAAAGATAGCTTTCAGGACTCTTTATGGTCACTATAAGTTTATCGTTATGTCTTTTGGACTAACTAATGTCCCCGCTGCTTTTATAGAGTTGATGAACTGAGTGTTCAAACCCTACTTGGACATATTTGTGATTATGTTTATATATGATATCTTGGTTTATTCTAAGAGTGAGGCCAATCATGTTCAACACTTGAGGAGTATACTTCAGAGATTGAGCGAAGAGAAGTTGTATTCAAAGTTCTCAAATTGTGAGTTTTGGCTCAAATCTATGGTTTTCCTTGGGCATGTGGTGACAAAGGGGAGTACTATGGTAGATCCGACCAAGGTAGCAGCTATTTGTGAGTAGTCCAGGCCTACTTTTGTGACTGATATTTGGAGTTTCCTTGATTTGGTACGGTATAATTGATGTTTTGTTTAGGAATTTTCCTCGATAGCAGCCCCGTTGACTAGGCTTACTTAAAAGGATGTAGCGTTTCTGGGTCGAAGCAGTGTGAGGCGAGCTTTCAAAAGCTCAAGGATTTGTTGACTTTGGAACCTATTCTTGTGTTGCCTAAGGAGGGAATGTCATTTGTGGTGTATTGTGATGCTTCTGGAGTGGGTTTTAGTGGTGTACTGATGCAAAAGGGGAAGGTGATACCATATGCCTCTAGACAGTTGAGGGTGCATGAGAGAAACTACCCTATCAATGATTTAGAGTTGGATGTGATTGTGTTTGTGTTGAAGCTGTGGCGACATCACCTTTATAGGGTGCATTGTCAGATCTTTACCGATCACTGGAGTCTCAAATACATCTTCTCTCAGCCTAATTTGAACATGAGACAACGTAGGTGGTTGAAGTTGCTTAAAGAATATGATATCATTGTTCTATATCACCTCGAGAAGGCAAATGTAGTGGCAGATGCTTTGAGCTGGAAGGCTACTAGTATGGGGAGTCTGGCATTCTTGAGGGCTGGGGAGAGGCCCTTAGCTTTGGAGGTTCAGTCGCTTGCTAGAAAGATGATTCGGTTAGATATTTCCCCTCCTCAAAGTATTTTAGCCTTTGTTGAAGCTAGATTTTCATTGGTTGATTAGAATTTTGCTCACCAGTTTGAGGATGCTGACTATGCTTGATTCATGATAAAGTGTTGAGGGGTGAAGCTAAGGCAGCTAGTGTTGATTCTGAGGGTATTTTTAGGATAAATAGGAGAGTCTGTGTGCCTACGGTAGAGGATTGGTTGAGATTGACATTAGAGGAGGACCATTATGCAATATATTCCATCCACCCTGGTATGCAAAGATTTACCATGACCTAAAACAACATTATTGGTGGTTCGGAGATATAGCTTAGATCATGGCAAAGTGTTTAAATTGCCAACAAGTCAAGTATGAGGACCAAAGTCAGGTGGATCGATGCAAAGGATGCCCATTCCCGAGTAGAAATGGGAGCGAACGACTATGGAATTTCTTACAAGTTTGCCCATGCCCTCGGGCAAGTTTGATTTAGTTTGGGTGGTTGTTGATTGTTTGACCATGTTGGCTCACTTTCTACTGATGAAGACTAGCTACAGTGCGGAGCAGTTGGCTAGATTGTGTATCCGGGACATTTTCAGATTGCATGGAGTGTCAGTGTCTATAGTAACAGATAGAGGATATGTTCTCGCCTCCCATTTTTGGAAGGTTTTACAGCATGGTTTAGGTACCCAACTAGATTTGTGTTCAGCTTCTCACCACCAGACTGACAGTCCGAACACACCATCCAGGTGCTGGAGGATATTCTTAGGGCTTGCGTGATTTATTTTGGAGCCCGGTGATACTAGCACTTACCATTGGCAGAGTTTGCACATAAAAACAATTATCGCTTCAATATTCAAATGGCACTATTTGAGGCTTTGTATGGCTGGAGGTGAAGATCACCAATCGGATGGTTCAATTCAGGTTCAATTGAGGTGTTGGGTGTTGATTTGCATCGAGATGCCATGGATAGGGTCAGACTAATTCAGAGTAGAATTTTGACAACTCAGAGCCGCCAAAAGAGTTATGCTGACTGGAGGGTTAGGCTTTTGAGTTCTGTTGGTGATAGTGTTTGGCTAAAGGTTTCACCCATGAAGGGTGTGATGAGATTCGGGAAGAGGGGCAAGTTCAGCCCAAGATTCATTGACCCGATTGAGATTTTAAGGAGAGTTGGTGAGGTGGCCTATAAGTTGGCCTTACCACAAAGATTATCAACAGTTCATTTAATTTTTCATATTTCTATGCTCTGTCGATACGTTCTAGATGGGTCCCATGTGATTTCTTACGATTCAGTTGAGTTAGGTCCGGATTTCTCATTTGAAGATAAGCTGGTAGCTATATTAGACATACAGGTTCAAAGGTCAAGATCCATGGATATACCTTTAGTAAAGGTTCAGTGGAGACACCATATTGTTGAGGATGCTACTTGGGAGTTCGAATCAGTTATGCAGGCTAGATATCCTCGCCTTTTTTAGGCTTTTGGTACTTCTTTTCTGTTATGTTCAAGGACGAACATTATTTTTAGTGGTGAATAATGTAATGACCTTATAGGTCTTTTTTCAGCTTATCTATAATTTTTACAGATGAAGACAACCACAAAACTATCAAGAAATGGCTTGAACACCCAATTCATAAGATCCATAAACACGTCGGAGCATTAGTCAAACTAAATAACATCACCACAAATTCAAAGTGTCCATATCTAGTCCGAAAAGTCGTTTTGGGAATGTCACACTCCTTAACCTTCAATTGATGATAATCGGAACGGAGGTCAATCTTTGAGAATGGGTGACCCCTTGAAATCAAACAAGTTGTTGATCCATGGAAACAAATATTTATTCTTGATAGTCACCTTATTCAACTGCCTATAATCAATGCATATCCGAAGAGACCTATCTTTCTTTCTTACAAATATCACTGGAGCACCCCATAGAGATATACTCGACCTAATATAGCCTTTCTCTAACAAGTCCTTCAACTGAACTTTCAATTCTTTCAACTCAACAAGCGCCATACAATAAGGAGGAATAGAGATAGATTGAGTATCCGGGAGAAAATTTATGTCAGAGTCCACTTCCCTTTCGGGAGGAATACCGAGTAAATTTTCAGGAAACACATTCAGAAACTCATTCACCACAGCAACTGATTGAAGAGTAGGTGACTTGAACTTCACATCTTTAACCCTCACAATATGATAAATAAACCCCTTAGAAATAATCTTTCGGGCCTTAAGGTAGGAAATAAACTGACCTTTAATAGCGGAGTCACTATCCTTCCATTCAAGAACGGGTTCATCAGGAAATTGGAACTTGACTTTTCAGGTTTTGCAATCTATAGAGGCATATGAAGCATGCAACCAATCCATCCCAAGAATAACATCAAATCAAACGTCTCAAGTTCCACAAGATCATACGGGAAGACTTTATGCAAAATAGGAACAAATAAACACCTGATAAACTCTATAAACAACAACGGATTCACCCACGGGAGTATAGACTGAAAAAGACTCCCTCAAGATTTCAAGATTCAAATCAAACTTAACAGCCAAAAAAGGAGTCACAAAAGATAAATTGGCACCCGGATCAAGCAAAGAATAAGCATCAAAATCAAAGACTTTTAACATACCAGTCACAATATCCGGAGTCTCCTTAACCTTCTGACAACCATACAAAGCATAGAACTTGTTGTTCCTTCGGGAATCACCTTGGGGAGCTCTTTGTTGGCCAAAGCATGCACCCAACTCTCTACAACAAGCACCCATGTGATTCCTTCCATACTTGTCAAACCAGGGAAATAGTAGACCACTACCAAATGTTGCCTTGGAAGGAGGCACCCTAGTATTAGTAACCTGAGCATTAGAACTTTGAACCTGTTGGAAGCGACCATAACCACCACCCTTGGACTTGGAGAACTCACCATCATAACGGGCCCTCTTAGAATTATACACCCTCTTCTCCTTGAGCTTACACTACCTGGAGATGTCCATATCCTGAATGAGTATAGTTGTATGACATTCCTTCATCACTAAATCAGAGATACTAGAAATAAACTTGTGCATCCTTACACGGGGTTCAACCAAAAGTATAGGAGCATACTTGGAGAGCTTTGTGAACTTGAGGTCATAGTCCCTCACACTCATACCACCCTATTTAAGATTGATAAACTCTGTCATATTAGCTTCCCTAAGTTATAGTGGGAAGAAATGATCTAGAAATGCAAACTTAAACTCTTCCCAATTAATAGCATTACCACAGACCCTCTCCATCAACCATTGGGTGTACCACACTTGAGCCACATCTTTCAACTGATATGTAGCCAACTCAGTCCTCTCCTCAGAAGTCACCCCTATAATAGTCAACACTTTGAGCTCATCAATGCATCAGCCTTTGACCAATAGAACTTCGAAGGATTTATCTAGGTGAAATCTCTCACCCTAAAGGCCAGAATGGGATCGCGAGGAGGAAGTTTAGTCTGCCTAGTCTGAGAAGTCACCATTAGAGATAGGCTCTTCCATAAGCCCTTGAGGAACTTGGTCTTCGTTACCCGAGGCCGGTCTTGGTAGGGGAGCTCTTCATAGAGGCATTTTCTGTAATGTAGAAAGGACGTTATCAGGATTAGGAAACCTTAATATATGATCCAAGCATGACATAAGACATGAAGAAGTGAGATTTCCTAGAACGTCATCGTAGCCTCCAATTCATAGGCATGGTGCACTCCACACCATGAATAGGACTCTTCTCGATGCGACATATTGAACTCTGAGAATCATTTATAAACCTAATAATCTGATACCAAGATTGTCACGATTCGAACCTAGGGTCTAGGAGTGATATGGCGAATGGGAACCCTAGAGTTCCCAAATAAGCCTCATAGCATTCATTCACACATCATCGATTCGGAAGCATATATGAAATAGTAAACACATAGTTCTAAAGGATGAAAAATAGGACTCACGCTATGGAGATGTCATAGGGATAGGGATTAACATGGATTCACATAACACATAGCACATAAAGACTAAGGGGCGGGTAAGTATGACTCACTCTATGGGGGCAATATGGGACTTATGATCTTTCACATCATAACACGAAAGCATATCACATTTCTCAAATCAATCCATAAAACGATATTCAATAGATAGCGACAACCATAATCATAACCTCGGAATATAACACTTAGCGTATAAACATAAAAAGGTCTACAAAATGTCCAATAATGCCTCTAGTCATAAGATAAGACAAGGGTCAAGACATGTACCGAGCTCACCCTCAAAGAAAATAACACAAACTAAGCATCACAGGTAGAGGAATGGTGGTTTGTCCTTGGAAAATAGGACTCAACGCAACAAGTGTCTCAAGATCCAATCTAGTCGTGGTACAGTAGATGAAAGTAGTCCTCTGTAACAGCCCGGACCTCACACGTGCATATATTGTCCGCTTTGCCAGCCATGGGTCGCCCATGCACCAGCGCACAGTTTTGTTTCTCCCAGGTTACCCCGAGAAAAGGCCTATGCACATGTAAGTTCCAAGCCCCTTCAAATAGCCCGGTAACTCCCTCTCTTTTTTCGATGTGGGATTTGCCTAAGTGAGCTACAGGCGTTACGTATCGCCGTCCCTGCCAAGTCCCGTTAGGGTGGACTGGCACCCGTTGCCGATAAGGCCCGGGAGAACCAACCTATACTATACGCTTACTATGCTTGTCACATGGGATT
>JAPFFP010000099.1:4687264-4713097 GCA_026153255.1 Solanum medicagineum
TAGGAGAAACAAAACCGTGCGCTGGTGCATGGGCGACCCATGGCTGGCAAAGCGGACAATATATGCACGTGTGAGGTTCGGGTTGTTACATCCTCGGTCTTTACATGGTTAGATCATGTAGGCAAAAGTACGTGTTAGTACATTTGAATATACTAAGTATGCGGGCATGCAATGCATATGTCTTATCAAACCTGCATTTAATGATATGACAAGGACAGTTAGATCATGTAGGCAAAAGTATGTGTTAGAACATTTGAATATACTAAGTGTGCGGGCATGCAATGCATATGTCTTATCAAACCTGCATTTAATGAGATGACAAGGGCACATAATATAGAAAGAGATATATAGCAAGGGAAAGAAATATAACAATATGACATGAAATACATGATGCATAAAATGCCATAATGCATATATATAGTGGCGATGTGACTTCATCAACATATCCCAGTGCCTCAAAAGGCTTCCGCTCATTGCGGGGTGGGGGGATCGGATGTACACAGCCTAACCCCTATGTTTAAAAACATAAAGAAGTTGTTTCCAGATGACCCATGAGGAGCGTCGAAAGTTGCATTTATTAACTGCTACTTCACAAATGAAAAAAAAGCACAGACAGTTTAAAGAGCCATTTTGCTTTATTCCATCATACTCCAAAGACAAAAAGTAGTCAATCTTTGGCTCCATCCGAGATTGATGGAAATATAGTGGGGATGTGACTATAACCAATAAATCAAATTCATGAGAGCTATTACATGAATTAGTCCAATGTAGACCTCCCATCGGTAAGAGAAGATTACCTGCCAAGAGTAATCTATATCACACCTTACGACCCCGTCTTTTCAGTGTGATGGACACCTCCATATGATCTCATCTTTTCAAAAGGACTTTCATATCATATCATATCAAAATGTGTAATAATTCCTTACGACCCCGACTTTTCGGTAATGGTTACCATATACCTATGCCGGCACATAGTTAAAGAAAAGGGAGAGGACCCTTGGCGATAGCTCTTACTCTCCAATCCATTCGGTTCTAAGTCAAACATCCCACAAGAATACTTATACATATATAAGCTTTCAAAAGAGACATAAGTCATTTCAAATCATTTCAATGCATACTTGGGCTCAAAAGAAAAACATATTTCATAATCATTCATACTTGGTCTCAAAAATCAAATCAGAATTCATGTTATACTTTTCATGCATATGAATAACCAATCATATATATCGAAATGGTGTAAATACCCAAAATTCTCAAAGATCCATATCATAGATATTTATGTTATCACATTCTTGTCATAATCATAATCTTATCAAAATCATTTACATAAATGCAATTGAGCTTAACCCACTTCATAATTTTCATAAAATCCAATGCTCATGAATGAATATGCCATGAATGATGTGAGATTAGCATGGACTATATAGATTCAATCTTAAATCAACAATACAATATAAAATTGAAGTAAATTCATAAGTAAAATCCACATTCAAATCACAATTTAGATTACCCATACTTAAATCAAACTTAAAAGGGACAATGCATATTTAAATCTTCATAATACTCATGTAATTCAATATATTAATGCTTGTATCAACTTTAAATCAACAATAAAGCAAAGCTCATACTTCAATTGAATTTAATAAACAATATTCTTCAAAACTCATTATTAAAGTAAGCTTAAATTTCATAAACCAAGTGTAAAATGTGTTAGTCTGTGACACATATTTTTTCGTATACACCTGTTAGTCGTTGTACACTTGTTATCCTTACTAGGCACTAAAATTTGGAATTAGCTTGCCTGTAGACAGGTGTCATCATAATCAGGATGGGATCATGACACTTGGTAAGTATATTCCCTTTGTTCATTGTATGGGGAGATATAAAGATTCTATGTAATAGATCGCATGGTCTTATCATCAATTATTATTGCTATCCTACATATGTGTGACTTCTTATAATACATGGTTTGATTGTTTATGAGCCATGTGCCTAAATGATTTTCATTATGACTCCCATTATACATAGTTCATATTTATGTTTTACTTGTGCTTCAAATTCATCCTCTGTTATGTTATTTTTGTTGGTCAATCTCATATTGTGATTTATGATTTATTGCATTGCTCACATACTTAATCAACAGGCTAATGCATACTTTCTTTTACCTATGTTGTGTCAGAATATAGGAATTGACGATCTCGCTCATGTCAGAATATAGGAATTGACGATCTCGCTCATACTTCTCAAGGCTAATACCAGACTCACCGGATTATGGTGAGTCCTGGTAATCCGAGAACATGCTTACAATTTTTTCTTCTCTGAGTGGTTCTTCTGTTAGTTTATTTTGGACTTTGAGTTAGTTAGGGTTTATCTTAATATCTCTCATGAGTTTTAGAGCCTTTTGCACAAAAGATGTAAAAGAGATTATGTTGTCTTTACTTCTTTCTTCGCTATGCTGTGAATTTTAGACCTTTTATGATCTCTTCTGCAATCTTGTAGTTCTTAGTTACCTTAAGTATGCTTGTTATGCTAAGAGGCTTGGTTGAGGTTTTCTCGAGAATCCTAATCTCCTTGTCATCCCTTAGGGCCTAGCTTGGATCATGACAAACTTTTTCTTTGACTTAAGTCAGGTAGATATCCCACTAGTTTGTAGTATTGGTCTATACTATGACCTTTATATATACAAAACTCACACACACCATTAAATTATAATTCAAACTTATTATTACCGCTTTGATTCTAAGACTACCATGAGATAACTAAATTTCACTATTTCTTGAGTACATCATCATAGGATCCAGATTAACCATAATAGAATTCATTCTCAGAGTATCATCATTTAAGAAAACTGATCTTTGACACTCTTCACTAATCATCATAATATAGTCTTGATTAACACTAGGAATAGGGCTCATAAGAAAAAATTGACTCTTAATTTGGTTATAATGTTCATTTAGTCTCTTGTGAAACTGATGTAACTTTTGTTTATTTAAATGATCAATAGATCCTTTAGATTTTTTAGAATTACAATTACGAGAAGGGACTAAAGTATCTGACTCATCCC
Organism: Solanum medicagineum; assembly: GCA_026153255.1. Taxonomy (NCBI): domain Eukaryota; kingdom Viridiplantae; phylum Streptophyta; class Magnoliopsida; order Solanales; family Solanaceae; genus Solanum; species Solanum medicagineum. The sequence goes on from JAPFFP010000099.1 coordinate 4,690,329, forward strand.
AAAGATCTTTAACCTAGTGTAATACACCGGAAGAGTAGACATATCTTATTATAAAATTATAATTTTCTTATGCAAATCAAATGCTTTTGAATAATCTATTTTGTCAAATCTTTCTCCTAAATCTTCCCACATGTTATACACACATGTAGAAAATGATATTCCTCTAACAAGACTCTTGAAAATTGAATTTAATAGTCAATAAAGAACCATGCTATTAACTCTTTTTCATTAATCCCATAGTTCTTCATTTCCACTTTCTTTTTACAAAAGCAATCAATTAGTACAATTTAATTTCTACCAAATAATGTTAATCTTATTGATTAACTATATAAATTATAATTCCAGTATCAAGAAATTGAAAAGAAATAAGACTCATCCAACTGATATTAATAGGACTCAAGAACAACAAATGATTATTGTTAATACCTTGACTGGTATTTTCTAGATTTACTGAATTTTTAGAACCATTATTGGAACTTGTACTATTTGTGTTACCATTAAAGTTCATTTTTTGTCAATCATCAGCTACACTTTTAGTTCTAGTTCCCGTTTTGAAAAATTCTTTATATCTAATAACACATTCTTTAATTGACTTTAAATTTCAGAGTTTTAAACTACTTCTTTCGATTCAGAATTCACTTTTGCAGAAGTTGTGTATGAAAATTCTTTTTTTGAAGAATTCTTTAATCAAAATCAATCTCAACAAGTTTCAATCTACTCAAACTTTGATCGAAACTCTGATACCACGAAGACTTTTTATTAATGAAGAATAATAATGATGATTTAATAAAATAATGATTTAGTATGAAGGTGTAACGACCCCAAGAAGTGCTCGAAAATGTGCCTCGGAAGTACTCGGAATCGTTTCATATATCTAAAAGTTCATTCGTTATTTCAAATATCTGACTTCATAATCTTGTTCAAGGGGTCAAATTGAGTGGGAGATGGGTCTAACCCGAATTTTAGAGAAACCGTATCAAAATTCAAAAATCCCAAAAAAATGTGATTTAGGAGGGTCAAATTTGAAGGGGCATATATCTTAGCAAACAAAGAACTGAGTGGCCCACGACTTGTCAAATAAAAGCCCTTTGAATTCTCTTTCTAACTCACTTGGTTTCACCTCATTTCGAGTTCAGATGAAGGATTTATGCCCATTTTCGTAGAACATATTTGTGTAGAAAATGCAAATTCCAATGAGATTTTCCCGTCACTTCCACGACGTGCCCCTGTTGTTTTTGTGTCTGTTTTAATTTTTTCGGTCCAAGACTTATAAGTCTTGGGCCTAAGGGTTCCCACACTTGAAAATATATATACTTAGCCTTATTTCACCCTCATATAATCTTCAACATTCCCCAATATCCTCTTAAACACTTAGACTCATATTTCACCCTAAATTCAAGTCCCAAAACTCAAGATCAATCTTAAGGATTTCTTCAAGGATTTCACTCAAGCTTCAAGTCTCCATTAAAGCCTTCTTCAAGGTTTTTCCAAAAGCTAAGGTATGTGGTGTTGGACCATTAGGTCCTTCCACCCATGGTGCCTGAGCCTCCTTTTTATTAATATTGCATGATTTAAAGTTGATTTTACATGTGAGTCTTGTATATTGAGAAATTTACTGTATAATGATTTTAATTCATGAAAATATGGTTGTTTTAGCATATTTTGAGCTCTAAATCTTAGATCTAATGTTGAATTTGATGAGGGGTTTTGATGTGAATGTCTTGAGGGTGTTGCAAAGTATTGATTGATGGTTTTACTATAGATTTTCTTACGTGATTTCATCTCTAAATTGCATGGTCTTTACCCCATTACACCCCCCCTCAAGTGTTTGATAAAATGTCTGGCTAAGGTTTCTTGTGAAATGAAGGTTCAAAGCATGAGATATGATATGATTGACTATATGATGATGAAATGAGCTTATGAACGTGATGAATTCTATATAAAGTGTTATATTAGACCATACTCACGAGGTTGGGTTTGTACTCATCAACCATGTGAGAGGTTTGTACCACACCACCTAGGATGATTGGGGTGTGACCATCATCAACCAAGGTGGGGGTTTGTACTCATTAACCATGTGAGGGGTTTGTACTTCGCCACCTAGGATGATGGGGTGTGACCATCATCAACCATGTGAGGGGTTTGTACCACCACCTAGAATGATGGGGTGTGACCATCATCAACCAACCAAGGTTGGATATCTAGCTTGGTCTATTCTTCACATATGATATCCTATATGAGCATGAGTTACTTAAGCATGTTTTACTTATGCATTAATCATACATGTCATATTGCTTTATACTATTCCTATTGGCTATTGTTATGCATTTGGGATTATGATAGTTATCTTTTGTTGCATTGCATCTCACATACTTAGTAAATTCAAATGTACTAACGCATACTCTATGTCAACATGATGTTACCATGTAGGAATCGGAACTCCTATAGATTCTTGAAGTTGATTGTTGATAGCTTCACCCCAGTTATGTAAGGCTAAACCAAAAACATGAGATTGTTCTCTCATGTGCCCCATAAATGGTCATAGAAGAGTGAAAGTCTAATAAGTTTACATAACATGATTCTTGATGGGTTTTTTCGAAAATTTTACAAATTGCATGTATTTTCATATGTTGATGATTATCATCAACTTGTTTATTTAATTGAGTATTTTTCATGAGATATTGTATACCTTTACATGATTATTTTTGAAAGCGTGTATGAATAAACTTAGGGATTGAGTCTAGACCCTTGGTTGAGAATGTCGATTGTGATTGTTGATTGTGATGTGAGAATGATGAGAGTTTGATAGTTCTTGATGGTCCATGAATGTTCCCAAATAAACTCTAATGATTGTCTATTCGATCGTTCCCTAATAATTTATATAAGCCTTGAGCTATTGATTGAGATGTTGATTGATGAGATGATGATAGTCTCTACGAGACTGATTGAATGATGAGTACCTCCATAAGACTGATTTGAGATAAGTTGATTGAGATGAGTTGATTGGATTAATTGTCTTATGAGCATTGAGTCTTGGGAACAGTATCGAGTATAGAAAAAGTAAGAGTTAATCCATACGTTGCCAAGCGTAGGTGAGGATTTGAACCGTCATATTGATGTTCCCTTTTGATAAAGTTCCTGAAACAATAGAGGACTTATTTGATTTATTAGGGTCTCTAGTGGATTCAATTCGTTCCCTACCTGGAAAGTACAGAATAGTTGTGGCAACAACCACGACTTGTTATATAATTATTGGCTCATAAGTGATTGTTGTCGGATAAGAAAAACTCTCAGAAAGTTCCCACATTAAGTACTCTGAGTCGAGGTGAGATGAGATGTGATGAGATGAGTGAGTCGAGTTCTATTGAGTTGAGTCTGATTTGATTGATGAGGTTTGATTGGTTGATGGGACCCTTGCCTAATTTTTATTCTTGCTTTAGATAGACATTTAACATATTGATTTGTTATTATTCTGAGTTGATTATTGTTCCATATTATTCCACATGTTTGGATTTCGTTCAGCTATTTTACATACCGTACATTCCATATACTGACGCCACTTGGTGCTGCATCATTTTATGATATAGATATAGGGCTTAGAGATCATCAAGGCGCATCATTGAGGTCCTAGGACGTTCAGCTGATTGGTGAGCCTCCCCTACTCCGGAGGATTCATTATATTTACTTTATCTTGCTTTAGATTTAGACTTATTTAGATTTATTTTGATTGAGGTAGTCATGCGTCTGTCATTGGCGCCACTTGATAGTGATAGAGGCTTTATGGACTAGAGTCGAACGTTGATTGTTAAGATTGTAAGCTAGTTCTTTCTACTAGCCTTTTTATTTATAATATTACTTTGAGACTAGATGATGAGATGTGCTCATTTAATCTTCTTTTATCTTTCGCTGATTTGTTGATTGGATGAATGTGATGAGGCTAAGTGGTTCGCTTGGGGACTAGCAATAGTTTCTAGGCGCCGGCCACGTCTAGAGTACCCTCTCGGGGCGTGACAAACTTTGTATCAGAGCACGAGTTCAAGAGACCTAGGGAGTCTATGAAGCCATGTCTACTAGAGTCCTTATTATTAGTGTGAAGAGCTCCACGTTTGGAGGCTATAAGACACTTAGGAATTGTTTCACTTCTTTCATGTTCTAAATCGTGTTATAGAGTTATGCTCTATGAAAAGTCCTCTTCTAATTTGTCTTTGCGCATTGTAGAGTTGTGATCATGCCTCCTAAAAGAGCCGTCAAAGGTAGAGGACGTCCTGCCAGACAAAATGTTAACCCACCTGAGCCTCAAGGACATGAGGAGCCCGTGAAACTAGCTGCCCCTGTTGAACAGCCCCCACAAGATAAGGTCTCCAATGTTGAACTTTGCTAAGCTATTCAAACCTTGGCCCAGGCTGTCACAGCACCCACTACGATAAAGGAGTAGGTACATAGGATGCAAATGACACATCAAGAGTCTGGGAATTCTTAAGGATGAATCCGCCTAAGTTCATAGGTTCTGCATCCACTGAGGATCCTGAGAACTATGTGGAGGACCTTCAGAAAGTGTTCCAAGTGGTGCAAGTGGTTGATGCTGACAGGGTTAAACTAGTTTCTTACTAACTCAAGAGTGTGGAAAGACTTTGGTTTGACCAATCGGAAAAAGGTAGAGGAGAGGATGCCCCAGTGCTGACTTGGGAAATGTTTGAGGAAGCTTTCTTGGGTGCTTCTTCCCAGGAGAATGAAGAGAGGCTAAGGTAAGAGAGTTCTTGAACTTGAAATAGTGCTCTATGACTATGCAAGAGTATTGGCTGAAGTTTACTCAACTGTCTCAATATGATCCGGACATGGTTACTGATATGAGGGGGAGGAGAGGAATGCATGTGGATGGGCTGAACAGAGGGCCAAAGAGAGATGAGACGGGAGAAATGCTTATGAGTGATATGGATATTTGGCAACTGATGACCTTTGTGTAATAAGCTGATAAGGAGAGAGGCATGATAGAGAGGAGTTCATAAGTAAGAAAGCTAAAACATCCAGCCAAGAGGTTGGAAAGAAGGGGAATGGTAACAGGTTTCAGACGGAGCCAGCACCATCATCTGCTAGTGCACCAGCATCCAAAATCAGGAATGATCAGAGATCCCAGAATGTTGGAGCCCATGGATCTCAGTCACAAGCTAGTGTGGCTCAAGGTTCACGGGGTAAACCACAATGTGGTATGTGTGGCAAATGGCACATGGGTAAATGTCGTGGGAAGGGGGAGTGATGTGTACTACAAGTGTGGCCAAGCGGGTCACTATCAGAGAGAGTGTCCAAAGTGGCTTGACAAAGATCAATCTTCTGCACCAGCCCCACTAGCTAAAGGAAAGCAGAGAGGTGTTATGTCAGGCACAAGCGGAGCCACAAACCATTTGTATGCCATGGGTAATCATCATGATCAAGAGAACTCCCTAGATGTTGTGACGGGTACGATTCGAGTCTTTTGTCTTGACTGTTATGTTTTGATGGATCATGGTGTCACACTATCTTTTGTAACTCCTTATGTGGCCAGTAATATTTGATAGAACCCCTGAGAGTCTTCTTGAACCCTTTGATGTTTCTACTCCAGTGGGTGATTCTATTCAAGTTGAAAGAGTCTATAGAGCTTGTCTAGTGTCCATCCATCATAGGGATACTATCATTGATTTGGTTGAGTTAGAGATGATTGATTTTGATATGATCCTTGGCATTGATTGGCTTCATGCTTGTTATGCCTCCGTTGATTATAGAGCCCGAACTGTTAAGTTTCAATTTCTGAATGAGCCGATTCTAGAGTAGAAGGGTGATTCTGTTGCACTTAAAGGAAAGTTTATCTCATATCTTAGAGTCAGAAAGCTTATTTCTAGAGGTTATATCTATCATCTCGTACGAGTGAAATCTGATGATGTTGAGTCTCCAACTCATGAGTCTGTCCCTATTGTGAATGAGTTTCTTGAGGATTTGGCCGAAGTCCCTCCTGATATGGAGATTGACTTTAGGCTTGATGTTTTTCTCAATACCCGGCCTATCTCAATTTCCACCTTATAGGATGGCCCCCGCTGAATTGAAAGAGTTGAAAGAACAATTGAAAGATTTGTTAGAGAAGGGCTTTATAAGGCCGATTGTTTCTCCTTGGGGTGCCCTTGTCCTATTCGTGCGAAAGAAAGATGGGTCCCTCATAATGCGTATTGACTATAGGCAACTGAACAAGGTCACCATAAATAATAAGTATCCTCTCCTAAGGATAGATGATTTGTTCGACCAACTTCAGGGTGCCTCTTGTTTCTCAATGATATACCTCCGATCTAGCCAACATCAGTTGAAAGTGAGAGAATGTAAAATTTCAAAGATACCCTTTAGGACTAGGTATGACCATTTTGAGTTCTTGGTCATGTCCTTTGGGTTGATGAATGCACCTGCAGCCTTCATGGACTTGATGAATAGGGTATTCAGACAATACCTTGATATGTTTGTGATTGTGTTCATTGACGATATTTTGACATATTCAAGAGATGAGGAGGAGCATGTAAATCACCTTAGAATTATCCTTCAAACACTCAAGGACCATGAGTTGTATAAAACATTCTCGAAATGTGAGTTTTGGCTTAAGTCAGTGGCTTTCCTAGGCCATGTTGTCTCCAGTGATGGTATTCGAGTGGATGCCCAAAAAATTAAAGCGGTTAAGAACCGGCCCCGACCGACCTCTCCGGCTAGTATAAGGAGTTTCTTTGGGTTGGTAGGCTACTACCGCAGATTTGTTGATAGATTTTCTTCCCTATATACACCATTGACTAAATTAACTTAGAAAAAGGTCAAGTTTCAATGGTCCGACGAATGTGAGAAGAGTTTCCAAGACTTGAAGAATAGATTGACTACTGTACTAGTTTTAACCTTGCCCGAGGGGATAGAGGACTTCATAATCTATTATGATGCTTCGAGAGTTGGATTGGGATGTGTGCTGATGCAGAGAGGAAAAGTGATAGCGTATGCTTCCAGACAACTTAAGGTTCATGAGAGGAACTATCCGAACCATGATGTTGAGTTAGTAGCGGTGGTGTTTGTACTTAAAATCTGGTGCCACTACTTGTATATAGTGCATGTGGAGATGTTAACTGACCACAAGAGCCTACAGTATGTCTTCAGTCAGAAAGAGCTCAACCTGCGATAAAGGAGATGGTTGGAGTTGCTTAAGGATTATGACATGAGCATTCTCCACCACCCAGGTAAAATTAACATTATTGCTGACGTTCTTAGTAGGTTGTGAATAGGTAGCAGCCTATGTTGAGAAAGGAAAGAAGGATCTAGCTAAAGAAGTACATCGATTAGCTCGATTAAGAGTCCAACTTGAGGAAAATGATGAGGGGGAGTTAATGTTCAGAATGGGGTCTGCTTCATCCTTAGTGGCAGAGGTGAAGGAAAAAAAAAGGCCAAGATCATATCATACTTCAATTGAAAGAGGTTGTCTATAAACAAAAAGTGATGGTCTTCTCCAAAGGGGGAGATGAAGTGTTGAGATACCAGAGTAAATTGTGTGTCCCTGATGTTGATTGTGTTCGAGGTAGAATCATGGTTGAAGCCCATATCTGGAGATAACCCATTCATCCTAGCTCTACCAAGATGTACACGACTTGAGAGAAGTCTATTGGTGGAGTAGAATGAGGAGTGATATTGCTGAGTTCATTTCAAAGTACCCGAATTGCCAGCAAGTGAAAGTCAAGCATTAAAGACCGTGTAGATTAGCTCAGAATTTTGAGATTCTTGAATAGAAGTGAGAAATGATCAATATGAACTTCATTACTAGTCTATCGAGGTCTCAAAAACAACATGATTTGATTTGGGTGATTGTGGATGGGATGACCAAATTGCCTCACTTCTTTGTAGTTAAGACAACCTATACAGCCGAGGAGAATGCCAAGTTGTATATCCAAGAGATTGTGAGGTTGCATAGGGTTCCTTTGTGTATCATCTCAGACAAACGAGCTTAATTCACCTCCCAATTTTGGAGATCTTTCTAGAAAGGATTGGTACAAAAGTAAATTTAGTACAACCTTTCATCCACAGACAGATGATCAGGCAGAGCATACAATTCAGATGTTAGAGGATATGTTGAGAGCCTATGTTCTCAAATTTAAGGGAAACTTGGATAATCACCTACCATTGATTGAATTTAAATATAACAATAGTTATCATATGAGCATTCAAATGGCCCCTACGAAGTTTTGTATGGGAGGAGATATAGATCACAAATTAGGTGCTTCGAGGTTGGAGAGGCAGAGTCGATTGGATCTAATCTTGTCCACTAATCGATGGAGAAGGTTAAGGTCATTAAAGAGAGATTGAAGACTGCACAGAATCGTCAAAAATCTTACACTGATGTGAGGAGAAGAGACTTGGATTTCGAGGTAAATGATTGGGTATACTTGAAAGTGTCACTTATGAAGCGTGTCATGAGATTTGAGAAGAAGGGGAAATTGAGTCCTCGTTATATTGGACCTTATCAGATTGTGAAGAGGATTGGGAAGGTTGCTTATGAGGTAGAGTTGCCTTCCGAGTTAGACGGTATTCATCCAATATTCCACATGTCGATGTTGAAGAAATGCTTGGGAGATCCTACCTTGGTGATCCCTGTTGAGAGCATTGGAGTGAAGGATAGCATATCCTACGAAGAAATTTCGATCAAAATCCTTGATTGTTAGATTCAAAGTTGAGAATCAAAGAAATAGCCCCAGTCAAAGCCCCGTGGAGAAATCAATTCATTGAGAAAGCCAAAATAGGAGGCTGAGGAAGAGATGAAAAAGAAATATCCGAACCTATTCATTCCTAATAATGAGAATATTGAAGGTAAATTCCTTACCCTTGACTTAGATTGATTAATCTATTCTTAAGTTGATTGTCTATTCTTGACTCCGAATAGAGTTGATTGGTGATTGTGAAAGAGTCGAGAGTTTGATTGATAGATGTGAATGCTAGGATGAGTTTGGAATCTATTCGTGCCTTGATATCCACTTTTACTCATCATTTGAGGATGAATGATCCCAAAGAGGGAATGATGCAACACCCTGTAAAATTACCAAAATATGCTTAGAGTAGAGATGTGCGTGTGACATATCTTCCCATGCTCTGTTTGCAAATCCAATACCGAATGTACGATCATCATATAAAATTGAGTGAGAAAATGATCTCGGTCGATTTTTAGAGAGACTGGATGAAAAGATAATTTTTTGATCCAAAAATGAAAAAAAATGTGAGTATGTGACAGAGGCACGTCGCGCCTCTATAGTGTAGACTTATTCAAAAAAAAATCGACGGGATTTGAGAAGTCGTTCGAAAAATTTTGGGAAAAAATACACGTGTTCACGCCCCAGTCCGCGTTGCGGACTAGGCTATCTCAAACTGAAATTTTCTTTAAAACTCGTGAGAGGCATTCTGGATAATTTCCAACCCCTCCTAAACTCAAAGCACAATCAAAATAGGTTATTTTGAGCATAAAAAGGGTCTACAATCCCATTTTAAGTCCTTTCTAAGTCTCGAAAAAAGTTAGGGCTTGAGAGAAAAGAAGAGAGAAGCATAGATTGAAGAATTCAAAGGCAAATTCTTAAAGTTGATTGTTGATAGCTTTAACCCAGGTATGTAAGGCTAAATCAAAAAAATGATATTGTTCTCTCATGTGCCCCATAGATGGTTATGGAAGAGTAAAAGTCTAATAAGTTTACATAACATGATTCTTGATGGGTTGTCTTGAAAATTTTACAAGTTACATGTATTTTCATATGTTGATGATCATCATAAATTTGTTTCTTGAATTGAATACTTTTTTTGTGATATTGTATACCCCTACATGATTATTTTTTAAAGCATGCATGAATGAACTTAGGGATTGAGTCTAGACTTTGATTGAGAATGTCGATTATGATTGTTGATTGTGATGTGAGAATGATGATTGGTTGATAGTTCTTGATGGTCCACGAATGTTCCCAAATGAACTCTAATGATTGTTTATTCGATCGTTCCCTAATAATTGATGTAAGCCTTGAGCTATAGATTGAGATGTTGATTGATGAGATGATGATAGTCTCTACAAGACTGATTGAATGATGAATGCCTCCATGAGGCTGATTTTGAGATGATTTGATTGGATTGATTGTCTTATGAGCATTGAGTCTTGGGAGTATCGAGCATCGAAAGAGTATTATACAATCACTGACTCATAAGTGATGGTTGTCGGATAAGAGAAAGTCCTAGAAAGTTTCCACCTTGAGTACTCTGAGTCGAGATGTGATGAGATAAGTGAGTCGAGTTCTATTGAGTTGAGTCTTATTTGATTGATGATGTTTGATTGGTTGATGGGTAACTTGTCTACGCTTTATTCTTGCTTTAGATAGACATTTGACATGTCAATTTGTTATTATTCTGAGTTGATTATTGTTCCATATTATTCCACATGTTTCAGTTTCATTCAGCTATTTCACATACCGTATATTCCACGTACTGATGTCACTCGGTGTTGCATTATTTTATGATGCAGATACAGGGATTAGAGATCATCAATAGGTGCATCGCTGAGGATCTAGGACGTTCAGCTGATTGGTGAGCCTCCCCTACTCCGGAGCATCCATTATATTTACTTCATCTTGCTTTAGAGTTAGACTTGATTAGCTTTATTTTGATTAAGGCAGCGATGGATCTGTCATTGACACCACTTGATAATGATAGAGGCTTCATAAAGTAGAGTCGGACGTTGATTGTTAAGATTGTGATTTAGTTCTTTCTACTAGCCTTTTTATTTATAATATTACCTTGATACTAGATGATGAGATGTGCCCATTTATCTTTCTTTAATCTTTCGTTGATTGTAGAGTTACTGATTGGATGAATGTGATGAGGCCAAGTGGATTGCTTGGGGACTAGCAATAGCCTTTGGGTGTCGACCTCGTTTAGGGTACCCTCCAGGGGCGTGACATTAAATTTCAATCTGAGGATAATTCAGACATTTCACGAGCAAGGACTTACATGTCCTCCCTGGCAACCTCACTGCTTACTTTCTAGTGTCTTTTTCATCTTTATCCTTTTTTTTTACTTCATCTTCACTTTTTAGCTTTTTTTTTTTTTGGCAATGGCCATGAAATAATTTCTCTTCATAATACAACAAAAATTTAAAAACTTAGAAAAAAGAGGATTGAGGATTTGCTAAGAGTAGAGAGAAAGTTCAACAGGTTGTTGTTGCTTCCTCTGTGCAATCCCGGAGATTTAAGTTTTTGGTGCCAAAAAATAATAATTTCAACAGTTTCGTCGCATTTTAAAAGCTTTCAAACCATCCCTTTGCCCATAAACTCGATTTCACAAGAAAATCATATAGTTTAAGAATAATTACTGCAAAAAATTTGATATTGTGATGATGATTTTCTTCTTTGTTTCTCTAAGAAAACTGATTGTGCAGGAGAGTAATCGGACCATATTGTTGCAATTAGTGCATGCATCCATGGCAGTGATTGGGTCTCTTTTGTTGTATCCTATGTATCACAGATCTAACTTGAATATTTCATGAAGATGGAAAATTCAGAGGAGGCGGAGAAGTTTTGGTGTACAAAAAAGCTTCAAAATTTCTGTTATAGGTGCCACACATCAAATTTTTTGAAGAATTCACAACTGGTTAATTTTTGATTTGTACTATCTTGATTCTTCATTTTATTTGAAATCTTTGGTTATCTATTTGAATTAAAAAATTTAAACTTTTTATTTTTTTATCTGTTGTTGAGTTTTACTTTTTCGATTTCAGGGGTTAAAAAGTAAATGGACTGAAGTTGCAGATGAAGTGTTTGATGAAAGTGCTAAGTAAGCTTCAGCTTGATTGGTCAGTAGATTGTCTTCTTCTGTGTATTTTTCTATGACGCTTTCTAAACCTGATTAGCCTCTTTTTGGAGTTCTATAAATTGATAGATTGTTCCACAAAAATAGTCCAAAGGGAATACATTTTCAGCGAGTTAGTACTTGCCAAAAAGTATGCAATTATCTGATGTAACTATAATATATTCAGTATCCAAATTCTATGATTTTGTCAAATTAAATATGAACTTTTCTAATGAATTTTCAGGTTTATTTTGAGTCGGACGATATTTGTGCATGTATTGTAACATGTGGAGGCTTATGTCCTAGTCTCAATATAGTTATCATGGAAATAGTCTGTGATCTGTACTATATGTATGATGTAAGCAAAGTCATAGGGATAGACGTGAGTATATATTTCATTCAATGACATAGTAATACATTCAAGTAATTGCATATTGCATAAATAGACACTCAAATTCGACATCAACTAACGAGTAAGCACTCGAACTTTGAGAGTACACATCTAGAGACTTAAACTTTATCTCATCTGTCTCTTTATTTGATTATGATGGTTTCATCTTTATACAATTTGGTTGGTTATCTCCATAATGCGATTTATTATGTGAAAATTATATTTTTGTAATTGCATTTTGATATTCTGATATAAAATTAATTAATATCTCTCTTTATTAACTATTCTAAATACCACATGTGGTTGATATATATTGCATCGACTGAGTTCTAAAATTTGATAGCATTGTATAAAATTTATTCACTTTCTCCAATAATAAGCAGACATGTTCAAAGAATTTTGATATATAGCAGTAAGTAATTGTTAATTTAATTAGATAACTGGATGTTATACGTTCTAACTTGAGTTAGTTTAAGCTGATGGGACATTGACTTTTTATGTTAATAAGTCCGATGAATTTTGAAGATTTTGATAGAGTCTTGATTTAACAATAGTTGTTCTCTTCTGCAGTTTAAGGAGTTAGCTCAAGCTTATGAGGTTTTGAGTGACTCATAAAAATGTGAGATTTATGATTAGTTTTCACAGGTATCAGATCGACTTTGTTTGAGAATCTTTTTAAAACATTTTAGATTTATATTCAACAAGCGTCAAGTCTTAAAGTTGATAAATGCATTGTTAAGCATGTAATTCTTTATTTAAGTAGATTTCTGATGGCATTCAGTTTGATTAATCTTAATATCGTTTATGTGTGTTGCTGAACTTGTTGATTTTTTTTACTTTCTATAAAATAGAATACCGTAGAACACAATTGCATTGTATTCCTGAGATGACAGGATGATGAATAAAATTGTTGGTTTCCAATCGTGAAAATATGATTATATCCATGATCATTTACTCATCACGATTATTAGGATAATAGTTCCTAAATATATCTACATTTTTATAATCATTATTACTGGTGTATATCATTACTTACCATTTTATAATGTGTCTCAAGGTACCCATTAAAGTTATTAGAGAATTTGCACGCCATGAATCATAATTTAGGGAAAGAAGTCTCATGGCTCAGGATGCTGAATCAAAGAGAAATTCCGATTTAGTTTCATTCTGAAAACTCAAAGCGTAAGCAAATCAAGTAAATAACATCAAGTTAATCCAACTGTCCATTTTCTTTCGGTGCATATACTCTTTATGCCAATAAACTATTGGAGTAGCTAGATAAAAGTCTCAACAAATTTCAAACCCTTATTTTGAAGATCATCAAACTTATTACTCTTATATCACAAGAATCTTCATGGGAAGTTAAAGCAACATGGTAGCATCTACAAAGTGATACAAGCATTCAGACTAAATCTACTTTGGTTGCACATTCTCTTCAACCTAGCTTACAAAAGGACTGACATATCTATCGTGATCTACATTGATTTGCTGCCTCAAAAATCAAGAGTGCAATGACCGACTCTCCTAGATTGCATATACTGCACCTTGAAACCAAGAGAGCATATTGGAACTATCTAATGGGAGACCTAAAAGATATGCATACATTTCATACAACAAATTGAAGAATTCATAAAAAAAGCAATAATCTTTATTGTATTCACGAGAGGTTGTATCTAAATTGTAAAAAAGTTAATAATGATGCAACACTTCAAGCTGAATAGAGATTCAGTTTGAGATAACTCGATCCTCTATTTTGTTGCATTTGAACATCAGATTTTAATCATTATAGAAAATTGATTATTTGAGGTCTTTCAATAATTATTTGTAATAAAGGTATTTTGTTTAGCCTGTGTCGGGCTACATTGTCTAGTTGATCTAATAAAGTACATAACACGTCTTTGAAGGGTATTTCAGTCATTAGAAAAACAAGCCATCTCCTACTGTCTCCCTCTTAACCCTAAAACCTCGGTTCAGCTAAACTACAAGCTCTCCTCTCCTCTCCTCTCCTCTCCTCTACATCCAAAAGGCGGATACAGTTAATGATAATGGGAAAAGAGGCAATTAATGGTGGTTCCGAGAAGTCACAGTTGGCTCACACTGTAGAGCAGCTCATTGCTGTTAACCCTTACAACCCAGATATCCTCCCTGATCTTGAAAATTATGTTAACGAACAGGTACACTAGTTTAGCATCTCCATCACTCCAAAAAGTTATCTTTTTCTAATGGGTTTTCATCCCTTTTTAGATTTTTGGTCCTGGTCGGCTTTTTGATTGAGTAATTTCAATGCTAATTTTAGGTTTCGTCTCAAACATACAATCTGGATGCAAACCTTTGCCTGCTCCGTCTTTATCAGGTTTTTCCGCGTTGTCTTGAGAAGTTTATCAAATTTTTTTTTTAATTTGGAGGTTTGTTTGTTGCTTGATATTGGTTCTTTGATTTCTTTGGATGAGTACAGTTTGAGCCTGAGAGAATGAGTACGCCAATTGTTGCTCGTATTTTGGTTAAGGTGCAATCAAGTTCTTGTCTTTTGCATCCTGTGATATTACTTTTTGTCTGGTATTGTCTAACTTTGGCTTGTTTTAATCGATAGGCCCTAATGGCAATGCCAGCTCCAGATTTCAACCTCTGTCTCTTCCTAATTCCGGAACGAGTGGTATACATCTTGAAGTTGCCTTCATTGTTACTTATCCTTGATGAATATGAATTGTATATTTGCTTTCTAAATGTACTCTGGCATGGGTGTGGCTGAAAAACTTAAAAACTCTACAGCCAAAGATGTACGTATATTTATTACTACCCCTATCCTCTTTCATGCCTAACACAGCTTGACAGTTGTTTCATTGCTCGTGTAAAACATGAAAGGAAGGTAGGTGGTCATTATGTCATAATTCTAAAATTGAAAAAACCCGAAAAGTTCTTCTGTCAAGTTAATAGGAATCTTTAACCCAAAAAGGTCTCCTGTGAGGTAATTGATTCCGTTATTGGCATCATTCTTTCTTTTGGTCTCTTTTTGGTTGCCAAATTTTGGGTACTCATTCCTTGAATGGATTGCTAAATCTTTGAGCTCATTTGTTGTCTCTTGCTGGTTATCCAACTAGATTGTAATTTGAAGTATATTGCTTCATTTTACTATATGGCTGGGGATTTGGTAAGGATTGTTGCTTTATGGGTTCAGAAATGTCCTCGTACTGGGTTTGAGGAAATTTGATAAACAAGGAAGTCTGAGACGAGTAAATAAATAATAATGTTGTCTGAGATTTGGTGGCTGCTTTATGAACTGCTATCTGCAACATAAAGGTTGTACAACCGAATATCCTAATATATTCACTAGAAGTTGTTCAACAACCAACATACTCAGTGTAGTCCCCAGTGTTATTAAAAGCGATGAAGCGACCGCTTAAAGCACGCTTAAAGGCGAGGCGAGAGGTCAGCGCTTTTTCTTGTCGAAGCACGAAGCGAAGAAAAAAGCAAGCACTTCAGAGGATGAAGCGCTGAAGCGAGGATCTGTGGAAGTGACAAAACCATCGCTTATACCTTGTTTAGGGTTTTGTTTTTTTTAAAAAAAAATAGTTAGAGTTTAAAATTTAAATTACCCAAATAATTTGTCTTTGTTTCTATCTTAACTGAGAGTATTAGCAGTATACGACTGCTGCGACTGCGGCTCCTGAAGTTGTTCTTTTATATTTGATGGTGCTCTGTTTCTGTGATCAGTTCTTTTAGTGTGTAATTTTTTTGTTCAGTGATGTCACTACTGTTTTTTGAGTTCTATTGAGTTCTTGATGGTTTATCTATGCAAATTTTAATATTTTTTTAATTTTTATACTAAATAGTGCTTTGTTTGAAAAAGAGTGTGCACTTCGCTTCACGCTTCTTGCTTCTGTGAAGCAAGCCCTCATCGCTTTTTTCCGCTTCTCGCTTCTCAAAACATTGGTAGTCCCACAAGTGAGGTTTGGGAAGGTAATATGTATGCAAACCTTATCCCTACCTTTGTGGGGTAGAGAGGTTGTTTCCCCAGAAGTTATCCATTTCCTTGTGTTAGTGTTTTTAAATTTTTAGCTCGTATAGTTTCCTATTTGTTAATGAAATGTATCCAAATGGATATTGGGGATGAAGATTCATACAGCTGCCCCATCCCACCCCCCACCCCCCCAAAGAAGTTATTCAAACCACCACCACCACATACTTAGTTTAGTCCACCTCATCGCTATTTGTTAATGAAATGCATCCAAATGGATATTGAAGAGGATGGCTGTGCATATAGCTGTCCCAAACAAGCTTGGAACTGAGGAACACTTATTGTTGCTTGTTTCCTTCTGAGGAGCACTTTAATATACAGATTCTTTTTGTTGCAACTCCCACAGTTGTCTATTTATTGCTGCTCATGTTTACAAACACTTTTTGCCTTAATTTTCTATCCTTCTTCACTGGGTTGTTATGGCCATTAGGGTGAATTTTTGGGGAGCAAGGCAAAACACATGCTTTTGATATCTAGATATAAATCTTCAACTGTGTTAAATGCAGACTCCTATCCTTTTTTCATCATAATAATTTTCTTATTTCACTCCTCAGCAAATGGAAGAGCAATTCAACACACTTATTCTTCTCTCACACTTCTTAGAGGTATGACATGTTGTGTTTGCTGAAAGTTTCTTTCAATTCAATGGTTAACCAAATAAGCACACACATCTTTTTGCAGACTGCAAGGTTCCGCCAATTTTGGGATGAAGCTGCGAAGAGCCGCCACATTGTGGATGTTGTTTCTGGTATTACTGAATGCTTTAATTCACCCCTCGTCTACAGTGTTCAATATTAGCAATACGTATGCAATAAGAAACCTATTTGTTTTACATAAAAAGTATCAATTTTGTGGAAACATGCTTAGAACCGTGTAAAGAGGGAAATTTCATTAAGGGATTGAGTTTCAAACCATTCCTTTCCCTTATTTATTCCACTAACTATTAGTAGTAATAATCTATGTTACAGATATAATCCATTAATGTTCTTGAGTTTTTGACCACCCAAGCAAATTCCTGAGTGTTTCTTGTTGACAGTTACAGTTGGTCCGACCTATTTCTTTATACTGTTCTTTACAACAATATTAGTGAAGTATAATGTATAGTATTCCAAACCCCTCATATTAATCACATAATCTCGGTATTGTCTCCATATACTTAATTATCCCTTGCCCACGATGTTCAATAGCAGCTTCGATACAATACGGGAACCTATTTCCCTTAAAAAGAATTACATTTTCAGGACTTGCTAGGTACTGTGCAACAAGGGGTGTTTCATGTAGGGATTTTGAGTTTTGAACCAAGTTCCCTTAGTTGGCATTGCTTATTCTATTATGAACGCCGTTTCATTTTACTCGGCCCATGTACTAAAACTAGATTTGTTTGCTTGTCCATTTTAACAAATCTAGAGAAATATATTATTTTCTTTCAATACTAACCTTATCATTACATAACTGCGTAGTAATAGTGCTAATTTTTTATTTTCAAAGCATAGCTTGTATGGTTAGTTTAGTAAAATGAACCCCTAATATATAGTTTCTCAAGGGAAGTATCAAGTAAAATGAAATGAACAGAGTTACTTTTAGTAATTTATGTAGGAAATTTAAGCCATTACACAGCTGTCTTTTCCTGACAATATATATTTGGTGCCACCTAAATCTTTATACTGTTTTCTACAGCAATTTGAGTGATATAGGGTATATATATAATATTCCAGTTCTCTCTATTAATCACATGATCATGGTAACTTCATTTTAAAACTCATTTATCCCCTAATTTCATTAAAAAATAAAAATAAAAAACTCCTTAATGAATGCCATTTATTTATATTAAGAAAGTGTGAACTGTAGGTTTTGAACAAGCAATTCGAGCATATGCTGTTCATGTCCTTTCAATAACCTACCAGAAGGTTCCAAGGACAATTCTTGCAGAGGTATGTTTTTTCTCCATGATTGCTTGTGTATTATCTGTTTTGATCATTACTTGTGCAAATACTTGAAAGAATTTAAAAGACTCACAAATCTTAACACTGGACTAATACATGTTCCATAAAAGAAGATGATGCTATGTGAATATGAGTTTTACTGGTCACACTTCTCGAGAAACCAGAGGATTGGGTGGTTTAAATGTCATAACTGTATAACTGTTAGTGGTTAAATATTATTTATGACTTCTTGATAATTTACTTTCAAAGTATCTATCCAACTTTTGCAAGATTATACAGAGACTTGAAAAGTCGACATGCTCTATTGCATTTGCAGCTCGGAATTCACTGGTTGTACCTATATAAGGTACTCGTTTTAGGCAATGGGTCATGGTCTAAGCGCACATTATTGTATTCATCTGCTACGACTGATAGCCGTTTTTTAAGAGAAGTATCTGTTAAACTACTTGGTAAATAGTTTCCTTTCTAGAAAAGAAAATGACTTCCAATTTGCATTCCACTGAAGTGTAACAAACATATAATTCTTAATTCATATATTCTGTTAACTTGGAACTATTGGCAAGTCTAGGAAAAGGTATAGTATATTATGTGTTGACTGTGTTCTATAATTCATGCGTGTAATGGGGTATCTTACTACTTGAAATCTGTAATGCGTCAAATAGGTCTCCTTGTCGAATGAGAAGCTTTTCTACCTTAATGGATATTTATAATTTATTCGGGGAGAAGGAAGGAGGTTGGAATGCCAGCATGCACATATTATATTGAATTTGCCCTATAGTTCCTCGAGTCTTTTTTATTATTATGGCATTCTTTTAGCTCACCATGTAATTAAATATTGGCAGGCAATCAACATCGAGGGTGTTGCGTTGGACAAGTTCCTTGAGCACCAGGTATTGAACAATGGTTGGGCTATTGAAAAAGTTCAGGGTAAGGGACAAGTGATCACCCTTCCTCGCACTGAATTCAACCATCCAGAGCTCAAGAAAAATACTGCTGATAGTTTTCCATTGGAGCACATTGCGCGTATCTTCCCCATTCTTGGCTGAAGCCTGCAATTGTTGCATTGATATAGTATCTGGAGTTGCTTGTGAAATACATGGTATTGCAGGTCCTTGCATTTTGTGAACTTTACAGACTTAGGAGAGGGTTCTTTTTTTCTTTTTACTGCCAGTCAATTTCCTTTTGGAAAGATGTTAAATATACTTTTTGCTTGGCAAATTTATAAATTAGTTGACAATGGATCCAGGGAAGTTTTGAGCCAAAGATGTTATCTTGCATGTGCTTTGGTGTGTATTTAGAGCCTGTTGGGAAGGACAGCTTAGTAATTGGATTTTGCAAAATTGGGTGTAATTGCATTGTTTGACCTGTTTGGTTGGATAAGTAATAACTTGGTTAGCAGATAATTGGGTGTAATTATTCTTTTCAATTCACAATGGAGATTGTGAATAGCAAGTAATTACATGGTGTAATTATATGGGGCTTACTTTTTAATTTCTTTCTTTTATTTTTATTTTTATATTTTCATTTTAATTTATTTTATTTTGATTTTTTTAAATTCTTTTTATTTTTATATTTTCATTTAATTTATTTTTATTTTGATTAGTTAGTTTTCTGAATTTTTTTCTAAACTTATATTTTAAAATTTTTATAATATTTATTTTTCCATTCTTTTTTATCCTCAATCTTTCTTATGTGATTTCATACAATTTTTCACATTATTTTTTTATTTATTTATTCTATGTTTTATTTTATTTTTCACTAGCATGATTTTATTAGCATTTTAATTTTTAAATTAAAGTTGAATTCAATGTTGGATGGCGTTATAAAAATACATATTATTCTCTTTTAAATCATATTTATGTATATTATATTAAAATTTGGCGTAAGAGTATTACGTTAATTTTTTTATTTTGAATTTCGAACTTACATTTTTTTTTTTGTAGTATTGACTGTATATTTCACATTACAAGTCATTTATTCTTTTTAGTTATATTAGATGGATTTTTTTAATTAATATTTTAACTATTTTACTATGAAATTATATTTATAATATTTAATATTTCTGTCAAATACATTGTTCGCATAAAATTTATATTTTTTAGTTTTTATAATTAATTTAATTAAAATATACTAATTTAAAAAATATAAATTATTTTTTTAATAATATTAGTTAAGACTGTGCAGAGAAGGAGTACTGATGCTCCTGTTAGGAGGTGCAAAAAGTTGATTTAACATGATATGGCGGAACTTGATCTCACTGAGGACATGACCTTAGATAGAAACAAGTGGAGGTTGTGGATTAGGGTAGCAGACTGATTGGTAGGGTTAGGTGGATGCATGGCCTTCGGGTATAGTAGGGCTAGGTGGAGAATGTTTTTTTTTTTTTTTTTCATGTCTTCTGCTTATGGGTTTTGAAGTCTCTCTACTTCTATGAGATAGTGGTAAGGTCTATGTACATTCTACCCTCCCCAGACCCCACTTGTGGGATTTCGCTGGGTATATTATTGTTGTTGTTGTAACCAGTTTAGCATACGTGCTTTGTATGCAGGTACCGCATTACTTAATAAAAATTATATAAAAATAAATAAATTATTACGCTTTACATCATTGAGCGCACATAAATAATTACGTAAATATTATTATCTCGTATTATCAAATTTATAAATATGTTATTTTTCTATTTCTATTATAAGATGCAAATCCAAATTATAAAAACGTTATTTTTCTATTACTATTGCACAATGCAAATTAACTTCATTCTACTTGACAGTAACTATAGATAAAATAATAGAATGTACTTTTGATTCTATATATATATATATATATCTTTGTTCTCATCCGGTGGAGCTTCGACTAAATTTGAATCGACACACTATAGGAATCCTTTAGTGGTAGAGATAAACTGTCAATGATTTTAAAGCAAAATAATGTTATTATATCTGCCTAATTATTAACTCTCCTTGTTATTGTACTCTTTCAAATCAATTTGTATAGTTTGCAAATCTTTTAACATTGAAGCTACATTCTCAGTCAACTGAAACTTCTCGTATTCCATATTTAGAATAAGGTTAATTAAATACAATATACTAAGATCATTATAGAAAAATAAAGGGAGAAAGTACAATTTCTAATATGGTGCAAACTGTACTTATCCCTCGTATAGATTTATTATTCAAATAAAAACTCTACATAGCAAGATACGTACTTAACGATAACTTTATATTTATTCTACAAATAAGTTTAATTAAAAATCAATTGTAATGCTAACGAATAATGTTATTGTAATACTAACAAATAATGACTCAAAATACAGTTAATAACGTAATTAAAACTAATTCACAATCAAACAATCCAAGAAAAAAAGTGATAAACCTTTAAATTTTTTTGAGAACTTTATTCGGTAGCGGCACCATGCTTCGTTCGTTCAATTTTTTTTAATCAAAAATTTTTAATTGAAAGATAAACACGAGAAATTATTAAAAAGGGAGGATTTATTGTTAATTGTTGATCATGCGTAGTTACAAATCATAGATATTTTGATCCAAAATATTACTTAAATAAAATTATAAAAATTCTTTTCTATATAAGATGAAATTCTAATTGATCTAGAAGTGTTAAATATTATAATTTCTTATTTAAATCAAATAATAAACACTAAAATATAGAAATTAAATTAATTATGAAAAAATATTTGTCCAAAAGCCAAAAGGACACATAAGAAACAAATTATGAAAAAATATTTGTCCAAAAGCTAAAAAGACAGTCAAGAAACAAATAGAGGATTATTAACAGAAACTGCCAAAAATAATAGGAGTAACAATATAATGTAGACAAGGAAAGAAAAGTTTTTAAGATCCTAAAATTAAGAAGTCTCTCCCTGTATAATTAGGACTTATATATTTTATACGTTATTGCCTTACAGAGATCAAAATCTTTTTCAATTATTTTAGGAGTTATATTATAGTAAATATTAAATAAAATAAAGATAATAATAATTAAAGAAAGTAGAAAAAAACAATTTTGTTTAAAGGGGAGTCTTTTAATAAAAGGGCAAAAAGTTCAATCAATTTTTCTAAGGACCTTCATATTTTTAATATAGTACTAGTTTAAAGTACGTGCTTTGCACGTATGTCTCACGTTAATTGTTAAAGTTATATATAAGATGAACAAAATTATTAAAACATAATAATTGATGTTAAAATAAATATTATATCTATCCAAATGATGAATATCATGTACGTCAATAAAAAAGGGCACGTGAGCGGACGGGGGAGACAAACTATAAACCCACACCAAAATATGCAAGAATTTGAGTATTGAATAATATATTTAGTTGGTAATTTTCAAATTATAATAAAAAAATTATATAATTTTCATATATAGTAGGAGTCTAGCAAACTATATTTTAAAAGTCTAGTAAAGAAAAAGTACTTAATTTTTGAAAATTTTACTATGGTTGAGGAACAATCAACCAAAGTTGTGTGAGGATCCATTCATTTTTTGACATTTAGATTGTGAGTCCCCTTTTGACTTAAAGCTACAAATTTTTTTTTTTAAAAAATAATAT
>JAPFFP010000099.1:4713197-4723378 GCA_026153255.1 Solanum medicagineum
ACATATATACATACATATATACATATATACATACATATATACATATATACATACATATATACATATATACATACATATATACATATATACATACATACATATATATATATATATATATGTATGTATGTATGTATATATGAAAATTCATTATAATAAATTGAAAAGGAATTGTTATCTATTTCAACAAATAAAAATCTAGAGGATCAAGAAGGTGCTTCGTTGAGACTTTTGAAAAGGACACACATAAGTGTGTGGATTTTCTTTTTTAAATAATTACTTAAATTAAATAACGTAAGAATTTTTATTTTTTTGCATATTCAAGCTTTGTGGATTTGACTCAAATATTAGCTTATGCTTTTTTTATCCACAAAGGTTTATGAGTTAAATCTACAAAGCTTGAAATATATGATGTTATTTAGTTTAATTGTTTATTTAAAAAAGAAAATCGACACACTTTCCTTAGCTATTTTTCAAAAAAAAAAAAAAAGAAGAATGTAGAAATACTCTAAAAATATATTATTTTAAAAAAAATTTCCCATTAGTTCTTTAAGAATTTTTTTGAAAACTAACGGAGAAATACCGATATTAAAATAAAAAATAAAAAATGGATAAATATAAAAAAAATTATAAAATTAGTAATAATGTTTAAATAATACATAAAAATAGAGTTGAAAGGTTAAATGAAATAAATATAAGATAAAATGTCAAAATAAAAAATAAAGTCAAAATAGAGGGATTGTGTATATATTTTTTATTGATTTTTTTGTTGAAGTGGATAAAAATATGAAAATAGAATATGAAAATTGGAGTTAAAGGAAAATGAAATTTAGAAATAATTTTAAAGGTATGTGTTTGGCCTTTTGAAAATATATTTCCATTAAGAATTTTTTTTTGAAAAAGAAAGAAAGAAAATCCTCGGAAACAACAGCAGTGGGTCCGTAAACGCTCCCCCTTAATTCGAAAATCGGAGCGAGAGCGCGAAAACCCCCAAAATCCCTACGGGGTCGGCACGTGTTCTCCACCTTCCGGCCTCTTTATTCTCACTGTTTTGTACGGGGTTAAGAGTTTCAACTTTTGCAGCAGTCTTCACTCCGAGATTTGGACATTAAGAAAATTATTTTCAGTGTTTCAAATAGGGAACAGCTTTAATTCACAGTTTCACTTTATTTACCCCATGTTCATGCACTTCAATCTAAATACGTTTTTATCATTAAATGTCATAACAAATTAGAAAACAAGGGATTCTTCGTATCGTTTTGAAACTTCAAAATGTTACTCCATTTTCTTTAGTGTTTTCCAGGGACCCTATGCTTTATGAGTTAGATTTTTCCCTCTGCTGAAGATTGAAGATGCGCCACTTCTTTTGTAAGTTGTTCAATCTATTACACTTTTTTCTATCCTTGCATCTTTTTAGCTTAGTTGGGGGTTCGAATTCACCAAAGTTTGCTCAGCTAGCATTTTTCCATCATTCTACTTCATGGACCAATAGTAGACTCTCTACCTCTCCGAACCTCACTCGTGGGTATGTTGTCGTTGTTCCTGGACCAATAGTACACACTCTTGAAGTTTGCATTATGTACTCATTTCTTTTTTTGGCTTAGAGGAAGGTGGAAGACTGGCAGTTAAATATAATATTAGATGCAGTTATTCATTTTCCCCCTTTTTCGTTTACTGGTTGGAGGTGATTGTGGGGTATTGGGGGCTGCGTTGCCACATTATTGATCCTAGTACTTAACTTTGATTCAAGAAACTTTTTTGAAAATGACTTTGGCACAGGAAAATTGGTGGTGCTGTTTACTGGATAGGAAGAGAGAAAAGCTTGATATCTTCTTAACAAGTTATTATTTGTATATTCAAGGGCAAAATCATGGGTTACAACTTTGAGTTGCTGGAATTATATGCTGGGAGAGGTGAATAAGCACGCAAAAGAGATGAAGACACATGTGAATATGGTGAAAGGAAGAGGTCCCAGCCGGGTGAATGGACAACAGGTTGTTTTTGAACTTAAACAACGCGTGGTTCTTGCACTGAACAAGCTTGCAGATAGGGATACTTACCAAATTGGAGTTGAAGAGCTGGAGAAAATAATTGAATGCTTAACTCCAGATGGAGTCGCACCATTTCTATCTTGTATATTAGATACTGACTCAGAGCAGAAAAGTTCTGTTCGTAAGGAATCTATCCGCCTCATGGGCACGCTGGCCAATTTCCATGATACTATTGTTGTGCCGCATCTTGGGAAGATGGTAGCCAGCATTGTTAAGCGTCTCAAGGACTCTGATACTGTTGTAAGAGATGCGTGTGTGGATACTGTTGGCATTTTGGCTTCTAAAATGAGCAGTGTTGCATGTGACAACGAAAACGAGGGAGTTTTTGTGGTGCTAGTGAGGCCAATTTTTGAAGCACTGGGAGAGCAAAATAAGCAAGTGCAAACTGGTTCAGCGCTGTGCTTGGCTCGGATCATAGACAGTATTCAGAACCCTCCAGCTGTCATTTTACAGAAGATGCTGGCTAAAACTGTCAAGTTGCTTAAAAATCCACACTTCATGGCAAAGCCTGCTGTTATCGAATTGAATAGAAGCATAATTCAGGTTGGTCTATCATGTGTAAACTTCTTCGAATCTTCGAAATTTTCTGTCACACGTATATACTAGTAATATTAGTGTGTGACTTGTAGGATAAGAAAGTTCCATTTTATACTTGCTGTAAGATCCTATTGAGTTCTGCAGTTGTGCGGCATGTCTACATATAGTTGGCACCTTAAAAGAACAAGGAAAATGTCCTTTCGGCCACTAATTTCAGCAATATAACCAAATTAATACTTCTAAATTGTGTTTGGCAAGCTAAAACTGATTTATACATCATACAAAGATGACAAATTTTCACAATTTTTTCTAATAATCAGGCTGGTGGTGCCAGTACACATAGCGCTTTATCGACTGCCATGACTAGCATTCAAGAAGGACTCAAGAATAGTGATTGGGCAACAAGAAAAGCTGCATGTGCAGCATTAGGGGACATGGCTTCAGTTGGTGGACCATTCTTCAGTTCTTTCAAATCCTCCAGCATCCGGACTCTTGAATCCTGTCGATTTGATAAGGTAAGTGTTGCAGTCAGAATGCATAATTGAGCCATGTGATAAGCTTCTTTATAGTGGTTTCGTGATATCTTTACGGTGGTTGCCTGATATGAAAGTTGAAAATCTTAAACCTTATATGCTTTGTTCAGGTGAAACCAGTCAGAGACATGGCATTGCAAGCTTTGCACATGTGGAAAAGGCTTCCTGGCCCTGGTACATCTGAACCTTCCGAAGCAGGGTCTTCCATAAAAGGTATGCTGGCCTGTGCTCTCCGATGTTGTGTTTTTTTTTTTCAATTGCTGCAGATATCTCTCATGTCTCATCTTAGTCTAACGTTTACCTAAAGCTCTGTTAACCCAGTTGATTCGTCCCACTTCTAATTAATTAAAGTGTGATTTGAGTGTTCTAGTTCTTTAGCTATTTTGTTAAATTGAGATTTGTTCTTGGGGTCCATGGCTTCTAAACCCAAATGTTGATCTAGTTTCAGGGCAGTCTTGCTTCTGTGCTTAGTAGTCTGGCCATATGACTGGCATGTTTCCCAGTTACATGTTATTTCCAACAGAATTTTGACGATGAACTTTCATGATTTTTATTTTGTGATTTCTGTAATAATAGTTTGTATCATGCAGAAAATCTGTATAAAGATGACTACGGTGATATAACAAGTGTCAGTGAGTCAACACTGAAGGATGTCACTCCTAAGAAATTTGGTTGTGACTTGGTCAAAAACAAGCTTCCCCTCTCTTTGAGAAAAGTAGGCCATAACCATGTTGAAAAGCCTCACCACTCTGGAGCTGATGAGTGGCATGTAGAAATAGCAGTTCCAAAAACCCGTAAGATCTTTGTGCCAGAAGTTAGGGATGAAGAATCAGAGGGTAGTTCTGGTACAAAGGCATTTGAAAAAGGCGCTAAGACTAGAAGTGCTCATGATGTTGAATATGAATATGTCCACATAGATGACAAACAAGATTGCTCTTCTGGCTCAAATCTGTTTCCTGATAACTTTCAACGCAAAGAAGTTGTGGGTTCACATGATGTAATTGAGGAGGCCAGTTTGGGTACACCATTGGGAACAAGTAGGCGTTCTGCAGTTGAAGAAATCAGTATTGAGGAACAACGGTATTTTTCTGGAATGCAGGACCGAAGAAGCTTAGATTCAACAGTCACTGATTTGAGTTCTCAAAAATTGCATGGCTGTTGTTCTCAAGTAGCAAAGGAAATGTTATCTGTCAGAAAGCAACTGTTAGACATGGAAAATAAGCAATCCAATTTACTGGATTTATTCAAGGTAGTTTGATCAACATTTCTTTTGTGGAAGTTTGTATAATCCAATGCATATCATGGCAATTAACCATGTGTTATGCCATTTCATGGAAGGCACATCACATGCTCTTGTAGTATTAATCTGTAATGTAAAGTAAAGCCAAGAACTAAACTTCCTGGAAACTGTCCTATAAATATAACTATATAAAAGTAGAGAGGAAGCTTCAGTATGTGCATTATTCTTGTATCTGATTAAGATTCTCTCCTTCTGCATATGATGTATAACATTTTAACTGGCCTATTAAACAAAAACATGTTCAGTTGATTATTTGACCACCCCTGTTGTAATTTATACTTTCAGGAGTTCACTTCCAACATTGTGGATAACCTATCAATGATACAAATAAAGGTGTTCGGTCTTGAAGACATGGTTGATAGAATAGCCCAGGAACTTTCTCATGGAGGGAAATTTCCTGACCCAGCGACAACAAAATTTATGAAAAGAAGTCCTGCTGTTGCTTCCCCAAGACTCTCCACATACACCCCAAGGCCATCTGTTGATATACCTCATAGGAAGTTTCCATTAGTGCCCACCAAAGATGTGGAGGTTCGGGGGGATAGGACACTTGTGAAGAGCAGATCGAGCAGTTTTAGAAATCAAAATCTAGACATGTTGATTGATCCTGCTGCAAAACAAGGTGCATATCCTGTTGGAAAGAGCATTCACCAAAATAGTGGACAAGGAACACGTGGAGGACAATTGAGGAGAAATAAAGATGTGTTTGACAAAATTTCTACAACTAATGACAAGCAAAATCACGTAGATGGCAAGAATAACCTATGGAGCGTTCTAAAAGGACATTTGTTGAGCGGGGATGTAGACTCTGCTTATGTGGAAGCCCTTTATTCTGGTGATGAACTTGTTTTGTTTGAACTTATTGATACAACAGGGCCGGTTCTGGAGAATTTATCCCAAAAGACCACAAGGGATCTTTTAGCCATTTTGGCATCATACTTCTTCGAACAAACATATGTGCATAGCATTATTCCCTGGCTGCAACAGGCAAGTGCATCCTGTGGTTATCAAAATCTTTAAACAACTATATGCTTTTTCTTTACTTTCCTTGAAAATATACATGCACAAAGTAATTTGATAGGAAAAAGTTCAGCTAAGAGTGCCTAGCACTAAAGGTAGATAAGTAGGGATTTGAATGTTTTATCAAATTATTGGTAGTGTAGATAAGTAGGGATTTGAATGCTTTATCAAATTATTGTGCCTTTTTCTTCTTTAGTAAATCCTTTGGTTATGTTTTCTGCCGAATATGTGATAGCTTCCTTGTGTTTTATTCCATAGCTTTCTATTTATCTTGGTCCACAATCTTTCACAACTTAGATGGTATGTCCATTGCCTCCCTTTTTTTTTTTTTGAAAAAAAATAAAAATAACGGTGAGTCTGGTCCAACTTGTGCTCACTAGACTATAACGCCAGATTCCCGCTGCCCCACCATCATAAGTACCAGGCAACTTTGTCTACCAAGACTTAAGCAGACAAGGAGAAATCACCTCGTCTTTTTTTGTCTTTACTGCAATTTGAATCCCGATATCCAAGATTTGCATCCACATGAACACTAGGACAAACCCTTGTGTGCCAAGTCCACTGCCTTTTTGTTTCTTCTACTTGCAACAGTTCTGAATGTGTCATATGGTAAAACATGTTATGATAGTCTGATCACTTCATACATAATGATGTATCTGGATCATGAATAATTCATTGATGAAAAAATTGTGGACTTTAAGCCTAATGGTATGTATTTGCTTTCTGAAACTTAGGTGGTGGAATTGAGTTCTGTCCATGGACCAAACTATATTGTCCTCCATACAAATGCAAAGCGCGAATTCCTTTCTGCAGTTCAGGAAGCAATAAAAGGTGGATACTCTACCCCGGCAGAGAGAAAATCTTTGATGCAGTTGGCAATGACCTTAAACCAGATTTGGGGTAAGAAAAGTCTCTCTTTATTCATATTATTGAATGATTAATTGTTTTTACCTGCTGCAACTCTTGTTGAACATGGGTAGGACAGACATATATAAGGTCGCTGATTGCTACTAGGAACCTAACAGTGCTTTTCAAGATGTGGGTAAAAACACATTGCGTAGATTGGGGTTGAGAATTGGGTGGCTGTGCCCTACCCCACCGCCTAAGCCTCACTGGGACAACTGTCGCTTTCTAACTCTGTATGAGGAGTGGCTTTGTGTGTGTGACTGTGTATGTGTGTAAATTTTGTTGGTCAGAAAGCTCCTCTATTTTTACAGATCCTTGTGTGATAGTCAACATGCATTATCTACCACGCGATGCATGTTGAAAAAGTAGAATTTGAGAGTTGATAACAGGGCCTGTGATTTTTAGGATAGGAAGGAGTGGTCATGTGGAGAAGGAAGTTTATATTGATGACAAGTTTCACTTTTCTGACTTACGTTTCTCAAAAAACCCAGGTTTGTAAAAGACAATGCAGCAAGTATTTTCCGTGATGGTGCCCCTATTTGGAACACCTAGAGAGGTGTTTCGAGTTCTCTAGAGGATGGAAGGACAAAATGATTATGACTCTGCGATACCAACAAAGTGACGCAATTAGAAGAAATACAAAAAGCCTGTGTTTATTCGTTTACTTTTGAATTAGTCTGTCAGAAATTATAAAGTCGACCTGAGCAAGAAGTGTTGTTGCTTCTGCTGCTTTTCCTCTTTCATACAGATGCCTTCAGTCTTGACATCATTTGTTTCTCGTCTCAGGAAAAATTGCTCCATAGCATGCCAAAGAGCTGTTGGTATTCTCTCTAGTGGAGTTTGGAACTAAGCTTATAGACGAAAGTTGAAGAGAATGGACTTGCGGGGAAATGAATCTTGATGTTTTGAAGAGCTACTCGGTTCATTTTTCTACTTGTCAAAACTTTACCTTGAGTATGCAGAATGGGAAGTACTAGTTTCTAGAGTGTCTAAGACAGTTTCAACTTTGATGAATCCGTGATTTGTTTTTGTTCATTTATCAGTTTCCTCGACAATGTTGTTTAAGCATTGAGAAGTCCAGATGTATCAACCATCATGTTAGCCATTCATTAGATGATGTTGTATAGTTGAAATTGGACAGTAGTTTCACGTCTTTACTTCTCCAATTTCATTTTAGCAGTATTTTATAAGAAAATTGCCTTCAAATGAAATGGAGGGGGGACAAGAGGCTTATTGCAGCACGATCAAGCTTCTTCAAACGAACCAAATATTGAACTAGAAACCGAGTTGATAAACTAATTTGTTCTTCCATGGTTAAAAGTGTCCTAGATGTATTGAAAATGGTTCTTCTGTCTATTGGACCAAATGTGCCGTCTTTTAGTGGAATGATTGCACAGACAGAGAGGGGACTCTTTCATATCGGCTAACTCCAAGGTCCCTTGTTTTTGGCAGGAAGAATTCCAATCTTTGTTCCCTCTCGGTGGAGTGAGTCTACTTAGCGAACTGGCAAGATGTGAAGATCTATTGATCAATATGAATCTCGAGAGTGGATGATCGATCGGCACCTCCTTGTCCCGGAGGCTCTTCGGGGCTTGCTATCGTAACCCTTTCTCCTGGAGTATGTGAAAAAGAGTGATGAACTCATTTTTCTTTGGTCATAGGTTGGTCCAAAGAACGAGAGTTGGCTTTCAACATTAAGTCTGTTGTTCCTGAGTAGCTCATGGTAGACATGGATCTTCCAATTAAACAAGTGGCACTAATTTGTTGATCCACATGGACTTTTGACCCCACCATTAAGAGCCGATTTGTCGACAATAAATCCAATAAGCAAAACTCTTCTAAAATAATCCAACTCATTAATTCATTTTATACCTCCATTTTCAACATAATTTCTCTATGATAATTGGTCTCCATAGGATACATCTCACACCAGATTGGTCTTTTGCAAGTTCCAAAATTATCACCATAAATACACGGAATTCAAAAAGTGCACTACTACTTCCAATCAATTCCATGCCCCAAGATACATCGACTCAAAGCCATTTCTTTGAGAGTTAAAGCAATCTCTTGAATAACTTAATGACTAAATCTAATTACAAATGCTCAACTTGACTATCAGAAACCATAATTTCATAAAATAATATTTATTACGTTGTTTTAAAACATGCGGACGTGAGGGAAGTTATTTTATGCGGTATGGGATGAGGTGTAAGTCTCGAGACATGGACATATATCTTAAATTTTATAATATTATTGTTAAGAAAATAATTAAAAATAAAATTCTCAACAATTCTACAAATAAGTTTCAATAAATCACCAATAATATAGAAAAAATATTTTATTGTTATTTGTAAAAGGTTACAACACAAAAAATGATAATAGTAGAGATGTTTTTTAAAAATAAAATCATCATCCCTTTCCACATTTACTAAATCCCCCCCCCCCCCACCCCGCCAATTTATATTTAGATTGATTATTATTTATTTGTACATTCAGACAAGGAAAGAATAAAAAGAATAAGAATAGTGAGAAAAAATGAATAAAGTAGTTTAAGGTACATAATTCTATGAAATATCTATCCTATCATCTTGAGCCATTATTATAAAAAAAAAAAAAAAAAAAGAAAAAACTATTTGTGAGAATTCCTTTATTTTTTAATTATATTCAAAAAATATTGTATAACTTGAAAAATACATAACATAAAGTATATATCATTACATTTATAAGATTAAAAAAAAATGATTTATAATAAAAATACTTTAAAAATAATAAAAATAAAAATTAAACACGCAAAGTGCATTTTTATTCCCGGGGCTTACACCTTAAATTCTAGAACTTACGCCCTATGGATCTACTCCTTCAATTTAGGAATATTATATAAATAATATATTATATATCAAATATTATCCTTTTTTATGGTATTTTTTTATTGGCTATAACATATTTTATCAATAAATTACAAGAAATTTCTTCCCTTTCTTTCTCTTCTTCTCTTTCACTTTCTCTCTCTTCTCTTTTCTCTTTATTTTCTTGGTTGGACGTGTCTTTTTTTCTTTTTTCTTTCTCTCTCCCATTCAACTCATCATCTTTAATATTATATATTATTATAAATTTATTATGATTACTTCAATAAATATAATACATTTTTCAATAATATAAAATTAATTAAATCACACTAAAATATTTGAAATTCACATATAATACTTATAATAGGTATTATTTATTGAATTTAAAATGTATTTAGTTATTTTTTGTTATTTTCTCTTATTAATGATGTTAAAATAATTATTATATTAAAACTATATTAATTATATTCTCCACATGCATTAAAAAATGTCTATAATACATATGACGTATTGAATTCAAACTGTATTACAATTGTAGTTTTTTTTATTTTTATTACTGGTATCAAAAAATATTAATACTAATTATATTCTCTACGTACATTAAAAAATGTCTATAATACATATGAAGTGTCGAAATCAAAATGTATTACGATTGTAGTTTTTATTATTATTTTTATTAATGAAGTCAAAAAATATTATATTTGAATTTCAAATATTTAAACATTATTTAAATTAGTTTATAGGTTAATCTATTAAAATTGTGTCAGTGCATTATGTATGTGTTTACATAACTAGTTTAAAGAATAGTAAGAACATTGTTTGCGTAATATTCAATCTAAAATTAAATTTTTAATTAAATAATTAATTAATATTTTTAAAAGAAAGAGAGAAAGAGAAAGAGAAAGAAAAAGAGTACAACAACAACAACATACCCAGTGTAATCTCACAAGTGGGGTCTGGGGAGGGTAAAATGTACGCAGACCTTACCACT
>JAPFFP010000099.1:4736475-4752359 GCA_026153255.1 Solanum medicagineum
GACGCATGGATTTTGAGAGATATGAAAATTACGATTATGGGTATTTTTTGAGGCATACTTTCGGGCATTTTTGGGGCGTTTCAATATCTGCCCCTTAGGAACATTCATCCACGAATGTCAAAGAAGCGTACTTAAGAGAAGTAATCATGAAGATTTCAGCCTGACATAGATGCAACAATTCATTTAAACATCATTTTCAAAAATCTCAACATGAATGTCAAAATCACCATAAACTTGTCAATGTAAACATGAATGCATGCAAATGACATAAGGGCTGAAACTTAAGACTTGAAATCATGTAGGGGACTTAAATTAGTACCTTAGGCTTGAGTAGATGGAAGAGGTAGGGATATCATTTTCTTATGTCCGCCTCGGCTTCCTATGTGGCACTCTCAACTTGTTGATTCCTCCAAAGAACTTTGATGGAAGCTACATCCTTGTTTCTCAACCTCTTGACTTGTCTATCCAAAATTTCTACCGCCACCTCCTTATAAGTCAAATTATCTTCTACCCGACCCATAACATCCAAAGGTATAATAGCATCTGGGTCACCCACACACTTCCTCAACATAGATACATGGAAGACCAGATGAACCTTATTCATTTCAATGAGCAACTCCAACTCATATGCCACCTTACTAATCCTCCTCGACACTCTATAAGGACCCAAAAACTTTGGGCTCAATTTACCCTTCTTTCCAAATCGGACCACACCCTTCATGGGTGAGACTTTCAAGTAAACCCAATCATCAACCTTAAATTCAAGATCTCTACTTTTTACATCGAAATATGACTTTTGTCCATTGTGGGATGTTTTCAATCTTTCCCTTATCAACCTCACCTTATCCAAGGCTTTCATGACTAAATTCGGACATAACAAAGCCATCTCCCCCACCTCAAACCATCCAACCGGGGATCTACAATATCTCCCATAGGAGCCTCAAAAAGAGTCATACCAATGCTTGAATGATAGCAATTATTGTATGTAAACTCAACAAGTGGAAGATGTTCATCCCAACTACCCTTAAACTCCAAAACACAAGATCTAAGCATATCCTTAAGAGTTTGGATAGTGCTTTCGGCTTGGCCATCCGTTTGAGGGTGAAAGGCCGTGCTAAGCTTAACCTTGGTACCAAGACCTCTTTGGAAGGACCTCCAAAAGTGAGAAGTTAATTGAGCACCACGATTCGATATGATAGACAAAGTACCCATGCAATCTAACCAACTCATGAATATATAATTTGGCATAATCTGCGGCACCATAAGTAGTTTTGACTAGTAAGAAGTGAGCCGACTTTTTCATTCTATCCACAACAACCCAAATAGAATCAATGCTTTCTAGTCTTAGGCAAGCCAACCACAAAATTCGTGTTGATTTCCTCCCACTTCTAAGTAGGAACCTCTATATCTTACGCTAGGGCACCCAAGCTTTGATGTTCGTCTTTTACTTGTTGACAATTGTGACATCCGGATATGAACTTGGCAATGTCTTTTTTCATACCACCCTACCAATTCACCTCCCTCAAATCTCTATACATCTTTGTAGAACCGGGGTGAATAGAATAGTATGAATTATGAGCCTCATCTAAAATTAACTCTCTTAAGTCATCGGCATCAGGCACACAGAATCTACCTTGGCACCTAAGGGCACCATCTCCCCCTTGAGAGAAAACCTCCACTTTACCATCTCTCACCAAGGATTTTAATTCTAGCAAGGAGGGGTCAAGATCTTGTTTTGCCTTTACCTCCTCAATCAATGAAGATTTAGAACCAGCAACAACCACTACACCACCATTATCTACCTCTTCCAACCTAACCCCTAATCTAGCCAACCGATGAACCTTTCTAGCCACCTCTTTGCTACCATCATCAACATGAGCTGCACTACTCATAGATACCCTACTCAGAGCATCGGCCATAACATTAACTTTATCGGAGTGATAATGCACACTCATATCATAATCTTTGAGGAGCTCTAACCACCTTCTTTGTCTCATGTTAAGATCTTTTTGGGTGAACACATATTGGAGACTCGTATGATCGATGAACACATTAATATGAACCCCATATAAGTAATGACGCCAAATTTTTAAGGCAAATACCACGGCGGCCAATTTAAGATCATGGTAGGATAATTCTTTTTATGCACCCTAAGTTGTCTAGAGGCATATGTTATCACCTTACCATTTTGCATCAAAACACAACCCAAACCAATTCTTGAGGCATCACAATATACAACAAACCCTTCCAACCCTTCTGGTAGAGACAAGATAGGAGCGAAGACAAGATTATCTTTCAAAGTTTGGAAACTCTTCTCACATTCATTGATCCACATAAATTTTGCGTTCTTTTGGGTCAATTTAGTCATAGGAGAAGCAATAGAAGAGAACCCATTCACAAACCTCCGGTAATAACCCGCCAAACCCAAGAAACTTCTAATGTGCGATGGAGTCAAAGGTCTAGGCCAATTTCTAATCACTTTGGTCTTCTTAGGATTCACCTTAATGCCATCACCCGACACCACATGTCCTAGAAAAGAACCTCTTTCAACCAAACTCACATTTTTCATACTTAGCGTACAACCTCTCCTCCCTTAAAATTTGCAAGACCACCCTCAAGTGATCCACATGCTCCTCCTAACTATGGGAATAGATCAAGATATCATCAATAAAAACCACCACAAATAAGTCAAGATAATGTTTAAAGACCCTATTCATAAGATCCATGAATATAGCTGGTGTATTAGTCAAATCGAAGGACATAACCACAAACTTATAGTGCCTATACCTAGTTCGGAAGGCCGTCTTGGGAATGCCATACTCCGTCACTTCCACTTGGTGATACCCAGACCGAAGATCAATCTTAGAGAAGTGACTAGACCCTTGAAGTTGGTCAAAAGGATCATCAATCCTTCATAAAGGGTACTTATTCTTTATTGTGACCCTATTAAGTTATCGGTAATTAATGCACATTCTAAGAGAACCGTCCTTCTTTTTCACAAACAACACTGGTGCATCCCAAGGTAATTGACTAGGCCGTATAAACTCTTTTCCAACAAATCTCTCAACTGTTCTTTCAACTCCTTCAACTCTGCCAGGGCCATACAGTAAGGGGGAATAGAAATGGGTTGAGTATCGGGAAGAAGGCCTATGCTAAAATCTATTTCCCTTTCGGGAGAAACACCGGGAAGCTCATCAAGAAACACATTAAGAAACTCATTAACCACCAGAACTTACTCTATAGGGAGGACTTTGGACTCAACATCCCTAACCCTCACAAGATGGTAGAGACAACCTTTAGAAATCAACTTTTGGGCTTTAATGCAAGAAATAAACCTACCTTTGACCACCATATTACAACTTTCTCACTCAAAAATGGGCTTATTAGAGAATTGGAATTTGACCCTACGGGTTCTACAATCAATAGAAGCATAATATGCATGCAACCAATCTATTCCAAGAATGACATCACCATATCTAACTCAACAAAATCAAAAGGTAAGATTTTATGCAAAATGAAAATGGGATAACTTCTATAGACTCTTCTAGCAACAATGGATGCACCAACAGGAGTAGACAATTCATAAGGCTCACACAATAATTCGAGACTAATATGAAGCTTTTTGGCAACAAAAGGACAAATAAAAGAAAGAGTGGCACCTGGGTCTATTAAAGCATACACATCAAAATAGAAAATCTTTAACATATCGGTGATGACATCGGGTACCTCATCCACCTCTTGTCTCCCTTTAAAAGCATAAAATCGATTTTGCCTTGGGGCACCCCCTTGTTGACCTCCTCTTCCCTTTGGAACTGCATTTGCACCTTGGCCTTGTGGAGGATCATCTCTACCCTTGTTTCGATTACGAGGAAATTCAATCACCTTATGACCCACTTCACCACAACCATAGTAAGCATTAGTGTCCTTAAAAAATGGGCCATTATAGCCTCTACCACATCTTGGGCACATAGGGTTAGACACTACACCACCACTACCTTAGACCCTTGGGTTGTCATTAGCAAACCTTGTATTAGGAGCATTGGAAGACCCTTGTCCTTGAGGAAACTGGCATACTTGGGACTTTGGAATCTACCTTCAAAACGGGCCCTCTGGGCCTCACCACTTCTTCTCCTTCTAAACTTTTCCCCTCCAATTGTTCGGCATAAGTCAAGAGGGGGGAAAAATCCATATCACTTATCAACATGGCGATTTGGCACTCCTCATTAACTAAGTTGGACACAACCGACACAAATTTGTTCATCTTAGACCTCGACTCGGCCACCAATTATGGAGCATATTTGGAGAGTTGGTTGAACTTGAGGCCATACTCCCTCCCACTCATGGAACCTTGCTTAAGGTTCATAAATTCCATCATTTTGGCCTCCCTTAGCTCTATAGGAAAGAATCGGTTGAGAAATGCCGTCTTGAACTTTTCCCAAAGGATGACATTGTTATTTCCCTTCTCCACCTTCCATTGGGTGAACCAAATTTGAGCCACCCCTTTGAGTTGGTAGGCCACCAACTTTGCTTTCTCCTCCAATCTAACCCCTATGGACAACACTTTATACACTTCATCGATAAATCTTGAGGATCCTCATCCACTTTAGACCCATGGAACTCCAGTGGGTTTATTCTAGTAAAATCCCTCACCCTTGAGGCCGGAGTAGGTGCATGAGGGGCTTGGGCCCCTTAGTTGATTTGGTAGGCCATAGCTTGAGCCAACATGGTAATAGCATCCCGGAACTCTTCATGAGCCACTCCCCAATCTTGAGGAGCGAGAGGGGTCGGTTGCTCCTCGGGTGAACGAGCTCTCCTTCGTCGTCCTCTTGGAATAGACATGATCTAGAATAGCAAAGAACATTCGTTAGAGGAAAAAGTCTTACCTTAACTTCTATAGCACAGACACAGATCAAGAAGAAGGGGAACATTTCCTAAAACACCTCATAGCCTCTTACTCATAGTTGTGGTGCACTTTACAACCATGAATAAGACTCTAATCGACGCGGTGTGTTGGATTCCGGGGACCATTAACAACCTAGTGCTCTGATACTAAGCTTGTCACGACCCAAGCTTAGGGTCTCGACGTGACACGACAAATGAGAACCCGAAGGGACCCCAAACAAGCCTTTTAGCATAATATACACACATCCTTGGCCACAAAAACAAAATAAACAACAACAAGAGGTATAAATAAGGAAAAATGGGACTAAGGGAAGTCTTTGATAGCATAAAACATAGAAGAGTCAAAGCTCAAGTATAATTACATCAATTGTTCCAACAACACCTCTAAACATAGATTGGGCGACAGCTAAGACACTCTCCGGGCTCACCCTCATAGTATCAAAGATCAACATAAAGAAATAACATAAGCAAGAGTAGCATAGCTAGTGTCCCCGAACTTGAGGACTCACCAAAAGCTTATCTTCAAGATGCCAATACTAGCCACGTGGAGGATGATCGTGAAGTGCTCCAGTTCCTACATGGTAACATCATGTAGGCATAGAGTATGCATTGGTACGTTTGAATGTACTAAGTGTGTAGGATACAATACAACCAGATATAGGCAATATAATCAAAATGCATAATCATAAGCAATGGATATTATAATAACAATATGACGTGCGTGATCAATGCTTAAAGTAAAACATTCTTGTAAAACATATCGCATAAGGATATAGATTACATATGTAGGAAGAGACCATCATCATAGACCAAGCAAGCTATTACTTGGAATCCAAGGCATGCCACCCCCTTGGAAGGTGATTGAAGTATCTAACCCTCAACATGGTAGATGGGTATAGAAACCCCCCCCCCAATCAAAGTGGTCAAAATATATACCCCTCAACATGGTAGATAGGCATAGCACCCCCCTCCCCATAGTGGTCAAGGTATATACCCCTCAATATAGTAGATGGGCATAGCACCCCCCTACCCATCATAGTGGTCAAGGTATATACTCCTCAACATGGTAGATGGGCATAACACCCCCCATCATAGTGGTTGAGGCATATCACCCCCTCAACAAGGTGTGGTAAACTTGCAACACTATAGAAACTTTTAATAAATTCACTATATACATACAATCCTTTCGTTATCATAGAGTCACTTAACTTGTGAACCATATCATAGACCATCAATAAACCAAGAATTCATGTCATGACATTTTATCAAACACTTGATGAGTTTGTAATGCTAGTTCAAAATCATGTAATTCAAGAGTGAAATCATGTGAGAAAACTCAATGTAAATCAACCCACCAACACATAGTAAAACCCTCATGCAAGATACTTTAAAATCCTTCATCAAATCTCATAATATATCATAGATTCATAGCTCAAAATATGCATAAACAGTCAACATTTTATGAAATCCCAATATAGTTCATAATCAAATTTCATACTAAGGGATACCCAAATAATCCAACTTGAAAACAAGCAATTTACATAAAGGGAAGGTTGGACACCATGGGTAAAAGAACCTAATGGTTAAAACCCATATACCTCAAATTTTGGGATTTCCTTAATGTAGATTTGAATAAGAACTTGAAGTTTGAGTGAAGTTCTTAAGATCCAGAATTGAATTTGGGACACTTGGATTTGGGATGAAATTGCCTAAGTGTTAGAGAGGTTTTGAGAGTGTCTTGAGTGATATGGAGTTGAAAAATGACTAAGTATATGTGTTTTTATGCATAGGAGGGCATGGTCCCAAGACTCCAATGCCAAGGCCAAAACAGGATTTTGAGGCACAAAATAACACTGATCTGTGCCCCTGGAGCGTCGCGGCCAGGGCGCGATCGTCTCTGGAATATGCAAATTTGGAAAATAAAATTTTTGCTACAGGTGCTCTAAAATCGAGGTTATACCCATTCCCCACTCAATTTTTTCCCCTGATCACGAATATGAAGTTGAATTTTCAATATCACATATGAATTTTGAGATATATAGAAATTACGATTATGGGCGTTTTCGAGGCACACTTTCGGGCATTTTTGGGGCGTTTCAAGGATGATATATGAAGATCAGCTATATAAGCCTTTTATATGTGTCATAGAGCATTCTACGACTTGTATAACTGAATTTTGTGAAGATTTTTCATGAAGGATAAGGTGATGCACTTGAAGTATACGAGAGAGCAATATGAGTCGTTCAGCAGTCTACAACTCGTAAAATGATCTCGTAGAAGAGAAGTCCAAGATCCCAAAGATGATTACAAGACCCCGACTACGACTCATAAATCACATTACAAGTCGTGGAGAGCTTTCGTGGATCTGCTGACCAGTTTTTCTATTTTTCAGGACTTAATTGTAAGTACCATAACTAGTACTTTTAGGTTGTTGTAGAAAAAAAGGACGTTATTATTCAGTACTTTTAGGGTTTGTACTCAGAGAAGCCAATACTTGAGAGAGAAGATAATGAGAAAACACCTGTGGGTTAATTTGATCTTGAAGCTTGCGATTCTCATTCTTCTTGGATTTGCTTGATTTCAATTCAATTGGATAAGTGTTTAATTATGTTTTCTCGATTCGTAATTTCTTTATCTATCCATAGCATGAGTAGCTACATCCACAACTAGGGTTGTGGGAACCATGAAGATCTAACTTAGTAAACTTGGAGAATTTACAATTCTTTAAATGAGTATATGCATGTATTAATCAATTCTCTTCGGTTTGCATGTTTTCTAGTGGTGGACAACGTTAGAACTTGCCTAGTGTTACTTACTGGACCAAGGTAGTAATGAACAGGAAAAGAGATTGATTAACAAGATTCGATGATGTTTTCTCGTGTAATCAACCGAACTAGGCCAAGGAGAGGTTGATTGGGACTTATAGGTAATGGTTAGTATTGTACACTATGGAGATAGGCCAAGTCACATAGTGAAATTCGCCTCTCACCTTTGACCAAAGGAATTGTGAACTTAAATTACTGTCTTGCGTGCTATATTCTAGACAAGAATTGGGTTATCCGATGATACTAAGTTGAGGAATCATGGGGAACACGATTCCCTAGTTGCTCTCTATTATTTATTGTCTTGTAAGCATTAGTTTAGTTTACTTTCTTATTGATTATTGCTAAACTCGGCCCCCCCTTCGGGGAATTGAGTTGATTAACTACTTGAATTGCTTATTGGTGAATTGGTGTTGAGTCTACATATTCCCTTGGGTTCAACCCTATTTTATATCTTGACAACAACCGCTTTATCCTCTAAAAAAGGAGGTGTCACGACCCACAACAAGGTCATGACTAAAAGTCATTTAATTCCAACCCCAACAATAAAAGTACACTAGAAGGAGAGAAACCCAATAAATAAATAATCACCATATAAAATCGTATCTCCAGAACCTGGTGTCACGAGTTTAAAAGGTATCTAATACATAAACTAGTGAAATAAGTGCATCTTAGTCTTCAAATAGAAATAAAGACTAAACAACTAAGATAGAATCCAATGGAACTCGAAGCCTTGAGTTTCACCACTTGATTTGATATCAACCAAGTACACGAGCGGATCAACTACCACGTGGATAATCTTGACGAGAATCTACGAGGGAGAAAGGAGTAGGGGTGAGTATACATAAAATGTACCCAGTAAGTTTAACCAACTGGAAATCAGAAATTGAATAAACTATAAAATAATTTAGGAATGCTTCCACCTGCAACAAAAAAATCAGTCTGGCATCAGTGCTGCCAATTTATATACAATACGAATAAAGTAAATATATAATCTCAGATAAGCCAATCCAAACCAACCACAAATAGTATAATGAGATGATACGCAATGTCATGCAATTCAATGCAAGTTGGTATTAAGACTGTCGCACAACCTGTCGCATATAACCTTGTCGAGCTAAGACTCCATAGACTAAGGAGACCCATGGGGACCTCGTAGGTCATATACCTCAATCACAATTTATCAACTACCTTGCCACCCAAATGCTCGTGGTCAAGGACTCATGATAAGAATCTCAATGTACCAACTACCTTGCCACCAAGTGCTCGTGGTCAAGGACTCATGATACGAATCACCATTCACAACTTCTCAAAATATCATGACATGTAGTATGATGATGCATTCAATCAAGACATGATTATGGAAGCAATATCCTCAATAAGCACAATGAATATCAAAGTTCTCAACGTGTCATATTCATGATATTCTCAATTTAGTATTCACATGCTCTCAAAGCAAACACATGGAAAATTAAAATCCTCACACTAGCATCACAATAAGAATTTTCAACCCAACACATGATACGATTCCATCCCATAGATTACAACATAAGAATATTCAATAACTCAATCACAATCTCAAAAAAGGATAACCAAACCTACCTCAATGCCGAAACCGCACTCGAACACTTCTACCAAATGAACATTTCTTGAATTCAACTTCCGAAATGACAATTCTCTATCAAGAATGAAATATACACGTGTCCAATGATGCCTGTATTACTATACGTCTAGCCCAGATAAAAACTCATCTAAATTTTATAATCAAGTATAGAATTAAGTCTTAATTCCTCCATTATCATAATTCTAATAGTACTCATATAATGCAACACCCCTAATTATCTATGTCTATATAACGAAGTTTGAATTATAAGTGATAATTATAATAAAGACCTATAACAAGAAAAAGACAGTGTGTTACTCACTGGAACAACAATTTCCTCGGCAAAACTTCCACTGCGTGCTTTCAATGTATGTAAACATATATTTCTATCACTAATTCTCCATGAATTAACAATGATGTCAATGGATTTTTCGCCAACCAATCACGGCCCACCATGTTGCAGTAACCTTAGATGATTCCAAAAGCTTTTCTTTTCTTATTATTCCTTTATAAAATAATAGTATTATATCTATAGTTATGTAGTAGTATTGAATGCATACATACAAAATTAGGAATTGAATTGAAATTCTTACGGGGAGTTTTCTTCTTCTTCACCCAATATCCTTGGCTGCACGTTTTTGTTCTGCTAACCCTCTTTCTTCTTTTTTTTTTTTTCTAATTTTGCTAGGTTTTAAACTGATTTAATTTAATAAATATGGATAACTAGTATAGGATATTATCTTAATTACTAATTTAGTCCATCAATTAAGGTAATTGTCTAAATTTACTCGTAAGTTAAACAACTGTAGTATCAAATGGTCCGACATACCCATTTAAAATTCACGAGAGAGATATTTCAAGAAAATATGAGGACTAATTTTTAAAATAACCTAACGGGTCATTATAGGAGGTATAATTTGGACAACATCAGTGAGTTGCCTTTGAGTTCCTCATTCACCATGTTATGACTAGGCCCTAAGCTCGTATAGTGACAAACTTGGTATCAAGTACGAAATTCTGAAATATTCCTTAGACGTCCAACATATTGCGTTGAATAAATCTTATTCATGGTTGTGAAGCACGCCACAATCATGAATGTGGGGCTATGAGGTGTTTAGAAAACTTTCCCTTCTTCATGATGCATGTTGTGTTGTTAGAAGTTGTTTAACATTTTCCCTTATCTAACGACGTTCTCTTTGCCAGTTTTCTAGATCATACCACCAAGAAGAGCTCCTCTATAAAGGTACGTGAATGAGGATCAAGCCCCTCCCATGCCACAAGAAGAGGGAGTCTCTCATGCGGAGTTTCGTGCCGCCTTTACTATGTTGGTAATGTCCTTTGGTTTGACTAATGCACCGATAATATTCATGGACTTAATAGGGTGATGTCCTTTGGTTTGAATAGGGTGTTCGATTCCTATCTTGATGAATTTGTGGTGGTATTCATAAATGATATTTAGGTGTATTCTCGGAGTAAGAAGAGCACACGGATCACTTGAGAATTGTGCTACAAATATTGAGGGAGAGACAATTATATGTCAAGATTACTAAATGTGAGTTTTGATTGGGAGAGGTGAATGTTGATTACTAAGCACACATAAGTGTCCGTGGTCAATTCAAGTAATATAGTAGCTCTTTTAGAGTCGGGATATCGAACAAAAGGACTTTAATGAGGCGTCAATTATTCTCAAGAGAAGACAATTAATCAATTGTGTGTGTTAAGCAAGAGATGAAATTT
This sequence comes from Solanum medicagineum, assembly GCA_026153255.1. Lineage (NCBI taxonomy): Eukaryota > Viridiplantae > Streptophyta > Magnoliopsida > Solanales > Solanaceae > Solanum > Solanum medicagineum. The sequence goes on from JAPFFP010000099.1 coordinate 4,747,540, forward strand.
GTGTAATATTTCTACTACTTAACCTGAGCAAATTAATCTAATAAGAATTCAATGCTTCAACCGAAACTTTATCAATAAAGCAAAACTACCAGTAATGCAACCTTTTAAGACATATGTTATATTTTATATCGTTTTGGTTTTCAATGGGTCTTCTAATTACTTATTCACATGGTTGAATTTACAATCATGATTTCCGACCTTTAATTTTCTATATTCATTGATAGCCTATCAACATTATTGAGCGGGAAATAGGCACGAACCAATATCAATGCATTAAAAAATAAAACTTTCAATTTAAAATATTTTTCAAAAAAATTTATAATTTTTTTTGTGGGACAGGGCAAAAAGTTGGGTAAAATAATGAAAATTTTAACTTTTGAAATATTTTAAAAAATAAACTTTTAAATTTTGTTTTTGGGGGTTTGGGGGCGTTTAGCTGCGTCGGTGTAGGGATATAGTAAAAGAAAATAAAATTTTCTAAATATCAAATATTTTTCAAAAATAAAATTCTGATTTTTTTTTTTAAAAAAAAATTTAAATTTCAATTATTTTGGGGGGAGGGGGGAAGAGAGTTGTGGTACGAATGGGGTAAAAAGAATATTTTAATTTGAGATTAAAAGAGAGTTTTAAAAATATTTTCCTTAAGTTTTGGAAGAAATTTTCTTTTGTTAAAAAGTTAAATTTTTGGAGGTGGCAGCTCCTTCTCTTAGGGAATTTACCATTTACAACAATATAATTTTAATACATATATAATTTACTTTTAATACATAACACATAATTTTTTTTTAACCAAAATATAAGTTTAATGTATTTTAAGACACTTATAATACATCTTTATGCAAAATTACTTTTATACATAGTGTAATTCATTTATATTATATGCATAATTCATTTTTAATATACTAATATACGTACCCGCGCGATGGACAAATATTATAAAAGGCAATCACATTTAAATAAATTAGCTAATATTTATCATTTACATATCAATATTTATAAAAATTAATTATAAGAATTTATTAACTTATGTAAGTATACTATTAAATTAATTTTATTAGGATACAATCTTTCTTCTATTTTTTTGTTCGCGCATATCCACATTATTCTTATAGCTATGATAAGCTACTCCTTTAATTTTACACTATATTTTGTTACACGTTTATTAAGGCATAAAATTTTTTATTATTTGACCTTGGTAAAAAATTAAATATTCATCTATTTTAAATTTATTTGTTCTAATTGCTTCAGTTTGTTATAAAAAGATTTATCTTTTTTTTTTTAAGAAAATCTTTTAATTTAGATCTTTCAGATGATATGTATACGGCGCAAAACTAAAAGACATTTTAGTATATTTAATATATGTTTAATTTAAAATTAAACTATTGAAAAATCTTTTTAATTGTCTTAAAATTCATAGCAATACAAAATTGACAAATGAATCAAAATTAAAAAAATAATAAAATAATTACTAAAATAATACAAACATAAACGTATGATTCAAGAGATTAACTAGTATCCACCGACGGTGGACAATAAAATTAGACGGTCAGCAATTTTTTAATTAAATAATAAATAGTATCACATATTACTTATTATTTAAATTAAAATAAGTACTAAAGGTAATTTGGATTCTTAATTAATTGGAGGAGTTTGTTTAGGATTCTTACTAATTGACTTATCAAAAATAGGAAAAGCCTCTTTCATCTCCTAGTTTCATCGTTAGTTTCACGCTTCAATACCATTGAAGCAACTTGCGAGCGTACACTATTAAAGCAATTTGAGATAATCATCAGCACAATATATACATATGGTAAATTAACATATTATCGTTTTTCCTTCAGAACTTGATATATATAACAAAAAAATATTCCTTTTTAAACTGTCTTTCTTGATGTCAACAACTTTCATACTGTCTTTGAAAAAAGCTTCATTCTTAAGGGTATATATGTTTTTGACAAATTAAATTCTCTTCATTAGCTAATTAATAACAAATCTCTAATTTAGAAGACAAAAGTTGTTTCCATGGAATAAGAATGGAGTTGTTGTCATTCCTTTTCGTTAACAACTTTTATCATTATATACTGTCGAGAATGGAGATTTTATCATTATATCGTAATTTTATATCGTAACTAATTAAATACTCTTCGTAACTAATCAAATTCTCTTCGCAATAAGAAAAAGTGTCTTGTTTCAATGTACATAGAATTTTATGCTTTGTGTGACGAAGAAAAATTTTATTACTCTAACATCTAATAATTTTATTACAGGATACTCTTCAAATCTCTAATTTAGAAGAGCAAAATGGAGAAAGAACTGAAGGTTCCTTGGAGGAAACAGAAAGCAACATGAATGTAGTTGTACCTTTTGTTCCTCAAATATGTGATGAAGAATTGAGAGAGTCTTATACCGATATGGAGTTTCAATCAATTGATATTGATTTTAAATTTTATCTTGATTATGCTCATCATAATGACTTTAGTGTGCGTAAAAATCGTATAAGTAGATCAAGAAAAGATAAATCAATAATTGGTCAAGAGTTTGTTTGTTCAAAAGAAGAATTTCACTCAAAGAAAAGTCTTGAGAGTAATAAGCAACGAGATGAGACTGGAGAAGGATGCATAGTGATGATATATTTATCAAAGAAAGAAAGAAGAAAAGTGGGTAATAGCTAGGCTTATCTCAAATCATAATCATGAACTTGCTTCTCTCCATAGCCAGAAATTCGTGCGATAAAAAAAAATCAGAGGCTCAGAAGAATCTTATTGATCTTTTAGATAATTCTGGTATTCGTTCAAGTAAAATTGGTCACTTAAGATGGGGACATAGACAATCTCAAACTAACTGGACGAGATATTCAAAATTATTTGAGCACTAAAAGGCAAAACTATCTTGAGAAAGGAGATGCACAGTTGATGTTGAAATATTTTCAGAAGCGTAAATCTGATAGCCCAAGATTCTTTTATGCAATATAAATGGATGTAGAGGATCATTTAGCTAATTATTTTTGGGTTGATGCTACGTCTAGGATAGCTTACAAGAATTTTGGAGATGTTATCCTGTTTGATCCTACATATTTGACGAATAAATATAAGATGCCTTTTGTCCCATTTACCTGAGTTAATAATCACTATCAATCTATTCTATTTGGTTGTGTTTTGCTTTGGGATGAAACAGAACAAACTTTTCATTGATTACTTTACATTTGGCAAGAAGCAATGTTTGGTATTGCACCTTATACTATAATCACAGACCAAGATGCTGCAATAAGTAATGCAGTTGTAAAGATATTCCCAAATAGTGTACATCACTTTTGTATGTGGGACATTGAGAAAAAATTTCTGAATATTTAAGTCATGTTTTTCATAAATATAATAACTTTCAAAGTGAATTTAGTAAGTTTTTGCATTATACAACCACTCCTAAGGAATTCGAAACTGCTTGGAATGGTATAATGAAAACGTACAATTTGGAAGAACATAGTTGGTTGCATAAGATATATGTAATTTGTGAGAAATGGATTCCAGCTTATGTGCGAACTACTTTTTGTGCTGGAATGTCAACAACTTAAAGAAGTGAAAGTTTGAATAAGTATTTTAAGGATTATCTTAACTCTAGTACACCAATGAGTGTATTTGTAAAGCAATATGATAAAGTTGTTGATGTTAGGTACGACAAAGCGAGGGAGAAGGATTATATGACAAAACATTCAAAGGCTATCTTAAAAACTTTATATCCTATGGAGGTAAGCAACCAAAGTATATACTAGGAAAATATTTCGAATATTTCAAAAAGAATTGATTCAATCTAAAAAATTTGTGTCAGAAAAGATTGAGGTTCAGGATAGAGTACATATCTATAAAGTGCATCTGTTTGAAAGACAGGCCCCAACATACATTGTTAGATTGAATCTTGTATTGAAAGAGGCCACCTGTTCTTGTCACAAGTTTGAGTTTATGGGTATTTTATGTAGGCATTGCTTATGATATTTATAAAGAAACAAATTCACTCACTTCCACCATGTTATTTCTTGGATTGGTGGACAATGTATGCGACCAAAGAAAAAGTTGATAACACTTCAAATACAAGATTACACATGAATGATTTGAAGTCTTCCACTATATGGTTCAATAACATTATGATGCATTCTCTTGGTCTCTCATAACGAGCTACTATATCTTAAAAGCATTATAAATTTACCTATCAAAGATTGTTGCAACTATGTGAAGATCTTGATGAACTTTCATACGAGGATGAGAATGATAATGTATGTGACAGTCAAGTTAACAAGTCAAATCTGAATTTAAACTCAAGTGAACAGAGTTAAGATATTACTTTACTTGACCCTCTATGTGTAGCTACCAAAGGACGTCCTAGTTCTTTGAGAATGAAGGATGGTCTAGAGAGTTCTCGGAAGGTTAAAAGACGCTCTTCTCAAAATCCAAAAAGGAAAATCAAAACTATAAAAAAAGGCAAGGAAATAAGGTAATTTTATAGTTTGGTCTTAATTGTCAATTCGATTTAGTAATTTTACAATTTTGAAGCATATTAGTTTACTAATTCACATATTTTAATCTTTTTTTATTAATCTGCAGTTCAAACTCAGATATTGAAGTGAAACCTAAAAGCATAGATACATTTCTTAATGCATACCCTGCAATTGTAATTTTTTCCTTTTAATAGATCATGTCAATTTTGATTAAGACTTATTCTCTATGCACCATTCTATTCTTGACTAATAAATTCTTCTTTTACTTATTGGTCTCCTTTTTAAGCAGATTCTATCATATTCAGAATCATTTCAAGGACAAAATAGTTGTGGT
>JAPFFP010000099.1:4765733-4787777 GCA_026153255.1 Solanum medicagineum
AAATATTAATTACACTTTGGCCCCTAGGAAGTAGTATAAATAGGAGGGCCATTCATTTGTTAGGCATCCAAGAAAGTTGTAACAATCTTCCAAGTGTTAAAGAAGTTCTAAAAGCTCTCTTGTCTTCTTAATTTAGCTTTCCCTTAGCGATCCAAAGTTGAAAGGCTTACTAGTATTTGCAAGATCGTGAAAGATTCGTGGGCAAATCGACTAGTGCCGCACGGAAGTCTTAGCGAAGGTCTAAGTCCATGACAGAGTGGTACCAAAGCAGGTTCGTACTAAGGGAAGCATGGCAAGTGAAGGAGACGCCACCAGCACCGCCAACGTTATACTGGATGTTGGCAAGAAACGCAAGGACAAGAAAGGCTCCAAGAAGATTGAGGAGGTGCCGGTCGGAGAGGCCATAACACCCAATCACTTTCGGCCGCTGAGTTGAGCGACGATGAACAAGGCAAAGATCTCGCTGACGTCACGCTCTACAAAGGATGGGTCGCAAGGGTGGATGCTGCCAGGCAAGCAGTAGAGTTCTTGGGCAAGCGCTTGAATCAGTTCGATGGAAAGTTCCAGACATTGGAGGAGTTCACCCTTGAGGGGAACGATAGCATCCGGAAGGAGTTGGGCGGATGTCAGGCGGCGGAGTACGAGATGAGGGAGACCATCACTTCCTTAGAGTGCCGACTCATGGATGCACTGAGCAAGATGGAGGCCATGAGCGCCACCATGAAGACCAGGGGCGCCACCATGGAGGCTATGAGTGCAAGGATGAGGGCACTTGATGAAGGCCTGGCTGACGGAAGATGCGTTGGGATTGCTGGAGAAAGGGAGGCCAAGATTGAGGCTCCCAAGCCACCTGTCTTCAAAGGTGTCCGTGACGCGCAAGAGGTGGAGAACTTCTTGTGGCGCTTGGAGAATTACTTCCAAGTGTAACAAGGTGAGGAGTGACGATACGAAGATCAACACAGCTGTGTTGTATTTGACGGAGATGGCCATGTTATGGTGGAAACGAAAGGAGTTGGAGATAGAGATGGGGCTATGCGCCATTGACACATGGGAGCAGTTCAAGGGCGAGTTCAAGAAGGCCTTCTTCCCGAACAACATCATCTATGAGGCAAAGCGAAAGTTCAGGGAGCTGAGGCAGACGAGTAGCGTAAGAGACTACGTGAAGGATTTACTACCCTTACGCTCCAGATCCCCAACCTCACGGATGATGATATGATGTTCCACTTCATGGACGGTCGACAGAATTGGGCCAGCATGGAGCTGGAGTGCTGACAAGTTAGGACTATTGACGAGGCCATCACCCAGGCAGAAGCTTTGACGGACTCTCGACATGACAGGTGAAGATGGAGACCGAGTAGAAGACTCGGGAGGTAGTCATGACCAAGGTGGGGGAGATGGTGGCAAGGGCAAGGGTTGGCAGCCACATCCAAGCATCATGACACCGGTAGGCCTGATAACAGGAGGTCCAGGCGACAAAGGTGCCAAGAGGGCAAGACATAGCTCGAGAAAGAGTTCAAGTGCTACATATACGGGGGCCCGCATAGCTACAAGGAGTGCCCCAAACTAAAGAGCCTTGGTGCCATACCGTGGGAACGGAAGGAGCAGAAGGCACAGAAGAAGGTACCCGTATCGAGGGAAGATTCGGACACGACTCGAGTAGGCGTGATTGGGCTATGAGGAGCTATCACGCGGCAACCAGAGAAACCAAAGGAGTGTCGTGCACAGTACGTGGATATCACGATTAATGGACGACCCGCTCGTGCCATGGTCGACACAGGCGCAGAGGTTAATGTCGTAACTAAGTCTGCGGCAACCAAGTTAGGGCTGAAATATAACCCAAGTAATGCGCAACTTAGGCCGGTCAATGCACCAATGACTCTTGTGTGTGGAGTTGCTCAAGGAGTCGACATAGTGTTGGGTGAGTGGCGTGGTAAGACCAACTTCCATGTCGCTCCGGTAGATCTCTTTGACATCATCCTTGGGCAGGAATTTTTTCGGAAGTACCATGTGGTGATCGACCCCTACCTACAACAACTCATGGTCTTGGAGCATGGAGGTCCCTGCATGGTGTCCTTAGTGCAGATGCCCAAGTCAGGGGGGCAAGTTCAGCTGTCGGCCTTGCGGCTTGTGGAGGGGTTCCAGGGTAAAAAGCCCATTGTTGTGTTCCACGCCCGCTAAGAGGGAAAGTCGTTAGAGGAGAAGCCGTCGAAGGAAGCCAAGAGGGAGAAAGGACAGCCAACTGCAGTAGTACTCCTCGGGCACGAAAAGGGAGCGAACTCCAGAGAAGACCACAAGGGGATGGCACGAAGACTTGCTGCAGTCCGAAGGTGGAGACAAGGAGTTCCAACAACAGCATTGCGCCGAGGACGTCGCAACATCAGGTGGGGGAGAGTGTGACGGCCCGCACTTGTTCTTAAAAATAAGGAAAGAATCTAGAGTCAAGGAGAAGAAATTAGAGTCTTGGAGAGGTTTCCGAAAGACTCGGGAACATTGTGGATAAAGCTTGAAGCTCCTGGAAGACTCTATAATATTGTAGGAGAATCTTGAGAAGTCTTAGACAAATCTAGAAGAATCTAGTCATAGAAGACTCTAGAATTGTGTGGAGATATCTTGTAGTCTTTAGTTCTTTCTAGACTTGTATGGAAGAATCTAGAGAGGGACTAAAGTGTAAATACTTAGGGGCTTTTCATGTAAATATTAATTACACTTTGGCCCCTAGGAAGTAGTATAAATAGGAGGGCCATTCATTTGTTAGGCATCCAAGAAAGTTGTAACAATCTTCCAAGTGTTAAAGAAGTTCTAAAAGCTCTCTTGTCTTCTTAATTTAGCTTTCCCTTAGCGATCCAAAGTTGAAAGGCTTACTAGTATTTGCAAGATCGTGAAAGATTCGTGGGCAAATCGACTAGTGCCGCACGGAAGTCTTAGCGAAGGTCCAAGTCCGTGACACGTTGGACATATTTTTTCAGTGAAGGAAAACTGTGACATTAAGAAAACTTGTAGTTAAAAGGATAAGAAGGAAAATCTCTAATTTTAAAGAATTCATATTTGTCTGAAGAAACCTTTCAAATGAATGCCTTGAGAGAAAATTATTTAATATTGGACTGATTTAGCCTCGAAGACAGTGGAGTAATTATATAAGATTTCATATAGTCGACGCCAACCATCTTGGAAGTGAGATTTAATTAATTGAATGATTTGTTAATCTTCAGATATCACTTCTTAAATTAAATTTGAACAGTGTTCTAATATGTTATGTTCCATTGTTTTCTTTTATCTTTTGTTGCAGGAAGAACGTAAGTTTTGAACTGAAGTTTATCGTGATGCTGTTATCTGAATAAAGGAAAAGGATATGTGGATCATATACATTATTGTCCTAGAATTCTCAAATTTCTTTGCTTTTGTACTTATCTCACTCTGAACAATCTTTTATGTTCAGGTTTGTCTTAGAGCCAAAGGCTGTGTTGATGAATGAGCAAGAGCAAAAACTCAAGGATGGTGAAACTGCAGTTGCTTCTTTGCAGGTGTATTCTCAAATTCCTTTCTCACTTCAGCATTTTGCAGGCCTTTCTTCTTCATACTTATAAATTACTTGAGTGACAAAAGAAATGTGGTAATTAAATAGAGAAATCTCAAGTTTATAAAGTTTTCTAGTCTTGATTTTCTGTCTTTGGCCTAAGATTAATGTTTTCTTCTTTAATATATGTTTAGTCAAATGAATTTTGATGTTTTGCTGTAAACACATCATATCAAAAAGTGTTCCTATGGTGAAAGAACATTATTCATTTTTTCCCCTTTTGAGAATACGGTCATTCATTTCATCTAGAGCACTTCCCTTAGAGAACAGCCACCAATAAAAAGTCTGAGCTAAATTATTTGGGGAAAAATTGAAACAGAAAAGGTCCACTCTATATCTTAAACCTCATTACTGGGCATCAGCTTATTTCCTCCAGCTCTGCATATAGAAAGTTCCTGCTTTATCTGTAGCTTGCCTTTCTATGTTGCTGAGTCTTCAAAAATATCAACGGTGCGTATCGGATTCTCCAAAATTAGTGTATTTTTGGAGAATCCGGCACGGGTGTTGCATTGAAAGTGAGGAGTCCGTGCAACTTAGTTGCCTTTTCATAACCTACTTTTCACATATTTCTAGTCTCCATGTTTAGCATATGGTCACTTGGAGAAACTCTAATGCTTCTATGCTGTTGAACGAACTGTAGTTGCCACCTTTACCTAACTATAGTTGGTAACTGGTACATCAACACCATCTCAACAAATACTCTAATTCTAAAGGTTTGATTTTGCTATATGAATCCTCATCATTCATTCTACTCTATTTAGTGAAAAAGAAAAAGGCAAAGAAATTAAAGATAGACCCCCAACCATGGTTGCTGAAATTTAGCTTCACCAGCATTTCCTTTGTTTTTTGTTGGAACAATATTACCAGCACTGATCTCCTCTTCAACCTTCACAATGCATCATTGCTGCAAGTGCTTTCTTCCCAGAAGTAATCCTGCCTCAAATGAGTTCTCTTCATTTGCTACAAGGGACTATGGTATCGACATGTTTAAGAAAGAAGGATCTTTGAAATTGCTGAGATTAGTCTCTTCAGCGAGTAAGGAACTTCGATGAAACTTTGATGAAACTTCGATGAAGTCAAAACTATCTCATATCCTAACAACTGTTGAGTGTCTTTGGAGATATAGCAGGAATGGAGAAGTAGTCTGGATTTTAATAATTGAGCAATATATGGTAGCAGAGAAGGTTGGAATTCCCCTTCAATTAGTTTATAAACTAGAGGGAGAGTATGGAAAGGGATTTGTATGTTATGGGCCAAGTGATAGAATTCACCAAATTGGAGGTGGGGAATGGAGCTAGAGTTTTGACTGACTTATGGGCTGATGATGAGTGCTTGAAACAAAGATTTCCTCTCTTTTTCAGTTGTTGCAGTAACAAAGATGAAGTTGTGGCTGATTTTTAATCCACCACTCAATGGCAGATGAATTTTAGAAGGAATCTGAATGATTGGGAAATTGAGGACTTCAGTTGAATTATTCCTTCAACTGGATTATAACCACATTGATCAGAGTAAGGATGATTCACTAGGATGAATAGCTAGTAAAGACGGAACCTGTTCAGTAAAAAACTGTTATTGTTCTAATGAAGCAAATGAAATACTGGGATACTGATTGTCCTTGGAAAGGGATTTAGAGAACTAAAGCTCCTATAAAAGTAGCTTGCTTTGGTTGGATTGCAACATGAGGAGCTTGCACTAAGAAATAGATGTTATGTGAAGAATAGTTGGAGACTCTGAATCACCTTCTTATGCATTGCAGAATAGCTAGACAATGTTGAGAATTTTTCTTCAGTATTTTCAGGATCTCTTGAATCATGCCTCAGTGTGAAGGAATTATAGGAGAGTTGGCAGCATCAGGGAATGCATAAAGCTTTGAAGCACTTCTGAGGAACTACACCTTTGTGTATATTCTAGACTGTTAGGCTAGAAAGCAATAGCGCTTGTTCTGATGGTCAAAAGGCCATATTTCAAGAGTTGAAAACATGTGTTACATAATTTGTTTCATTGATGATATAAAACAATAGATGGAGTTTTTGAGTTGCTAGGAAGATGTTGTAATTGACTGTATGGATATTCCTAGTTGTCTTTTGTAACTTTTGGTTTTGGTATAGTCTTGGTACTTAGTCCATAAACTTTACCTTACACTCCCTCCGTCCCTGTGGCACCGTTTGACTTGGCATGGTGTTTAAGAAAAGGAAGACTTTTGAAACTTGTGGTCTAAAATCATCTATAGATATTTGTGTGGTTGAAAATCATTTCATCAAGGGTAAAAGCAGAATTTTAAGTTAAATTGTTTCTAATTCTAGTAAGGTTACATCTTTTGGGACAGACTAAAAAGGAAAGGGTGCCACATAAAATGGGACAGAGGAAGTAAAAAACAACTACAATTGTGTTGAGATCCTGTTATAAAGCTGATTAGGAGTTAACTGCCTTTCCTTGTGATGTGATTAAATAACTCTAAGCTATTGGATAGGTTATTTAAGGGGCTTTTGGGATGATGCAATGAAAAAGTGAATAAGATACAATGTCGTAAACAATGTGAAAGTAAAGAAGAGAAAAAGGGAGAAGGGATCATGCACAAGACTTGGAAGGGTTAGTCAACTCATGAACTTGTATTATATCATCCTAAGTTGCTCGGACTCGGTTGCGGGTGTCTGATACGGGTGTGGATCTAGAGGTTGGATCCTCTATGATTTAAATTGTAAGATTCGGAGATATGGATCCATGTATGGATATGGGTGCATGGATTCGGCTAAAAGTAATTCAAATGTCTGAAATAGAATTATAAAATCTAAATTATGATATATTATGTGAAGAACTTGAGGAGAAAATATTTATCAAGAGGAGAATCTTGAAGGAGAAAAAAGGAATGGGAGTGAAATAGAAATTTATACATATAAAAGTATTCCATTTTCTTCATTTCACTTTAGTTTTTGTTTTGATTACAAATATCATTCAATCTATTTAGAATTTCTCTCTCGGATTTGGTCAAAGTATCCAAAACTTGTTGACCAGCTCAGGTACGGATCCCACACCCACACCCATGTCGTGTCGACACGGGTGCGTCGCCGAAAGTGAAGAGTCCGAGCAACTTAGGTATCATCCGACTTGGAGTTCTAATAACTTACTGAGAATCAAATAGACCTAGGGAGTATGTTTTGACTTGAGAGTAGACCAGGGGCAGATCTAGGGTACCGGGTGCGGGTTCCCCATAACTAACAACTTCTACTCAGACCTGTATTTATATGGAGAAATTTATAAATATATAAAATAGTCACTTGGTCCAGCTGTAGTGAAGGAACCCCCTTAAACTTAGCTGGCCCCTTTTTTTTTCTTTTTCGAGAAGGCTTAGTTGGCCTTTTGTATGGGGGTTTGATTCCCCTTTGTTTAATTTGAGATTATTGAGAATCCATGAATTTCAAAATCCTGGATCTAGCTCTGCGGTAGACCATATATTTGCTAGTAGTATGCTTAGATTCTCGTAGCATATCTACTTTTACTTATCCAAACAAAAAGCATGATTCTAGTAATATACCTAACCACTGTCTAGGACTCCCTATTGCATGTTTTCAACAGGTAAATCACATTAAATTTAATCTTTAATTTGTTTGACTGGAATTATATGAAATAAATGTTAAAATTGAAATCTGGAAGGTTGTGTTTTCAGGATTTCCTTGTACTACTATCAATAACTCTTATATGACTGGGGAATTTGTTGTTTCAGCTTCAAGCTCGAGAATAATGAGCTTACCATATGCTTTTATCCACTTTTTTGACTTGATTCAACAGCTAGGTTTCCAATTTGTGAATTGCAACTACGAGTCTACAACACATCCTGTGCTATACTACTTTTCTCTCGAATCAACGCTTTAGTGCCTATACGACTTTCAATAGTTTGTGTTACTAAGAGTGCTTAATCCTAAATATTAAACACAAGAAAGCTATCCAATTTCTAGTATTCTATAGATCTCTGTATTTCTTTTGGAAGAGGGGTTAGGGATCTCTACCTGTTGATAACTATGCCTCAAATCTAAGTTAGTTGGGTTTACTATATTAATTCCCTGTACTCAATGCAGTGTATTTAAAGGAATGATATGTACCGGGAAACCGACTATACTTTGTGAAGCTCACCATGAACCTTTTGCTCAGATGTGTAGCCAATAAGGTCTTATAGCGAGCTTTTTGTTAGCTGATTGTGCAACAAGGTGCAATTGGAGGCTCAGTTTTAAGGAAAATAATTATGTTGAAGAACTAATGATGTATTTTAGAAACATTGGTTTAGGAGGGAGCTGAAATCAGATTGGAGGTGTGCTGCAAAAGTGCAAATAAACTATGCAACAGTAGACGTATTTTGGTAGGATAACATATACATAAAATGTCAAGTAAACATTTAAGTATTTGGTTACTTTGGATTATGAAAAATATTTTCTTCAAAGAAAATGTTTGGCCAAAATGGATAAAATGACAATCATCATCAGTCATGGACAGAAGTAATTTTTCTTTACAAACATCTCAATTTTCATTTTGTGATACCTCAATGTACATTAGACTGTTGTCAATCCTTAATACTGATTGTTAGAACAATATTCTTGCATCTTTTATTGAAATAGGTAATAGTATTATAGATCTGCAGCACAGAAGCTGTGCTGATAGCCATATTTACAGTTAAAAACAAGAATAAGTCCATGTTCGTCTTATAAGGAACCTACCGTATCTATCAGTGATTCAGAATATTTTTTCGTTAAAGTTTTTCTGTAAATAACATTTTCCTTTGTAGCAAACGTTGGTCTCCATAGTTCTGTAGGATAAATAGCTCTTTATTGACATCTATCTGTTTCTGAATATAGTAAATACTGCTATTTATTATAGTTTTCGATTTGCTGATTATCTGGGAATATTAACCGAATACATCAGTCGAGGGATGTTAATAGAAATTGGTTGTTGGGCAGACTTCTAAAGAGTATTTGGAAAAGCACATGGCAGAGGTGGAGAATAATCTTAGGGAGCTCTTGCAACAAGATCCTGGTCTTGCTCGTCAGATAATGACTATGTCTGTAGCATAATTTCTGCTTCTGAAGTTCATTTTGTTTACTCTTTCCTTGGGAAAAAAAGGATAGCTTCTCTCTGGGACTTCAAATTTTAGGTAATGAGGAAAACATTGTGTACTGGTGGTTGTATCAGGAATTTATCCACCTTTATTTCTGTCATTTCAACTATTACTGATCACTTGGTCGTAAATCGTAATGGAGTTGGTTGGCAGAAGTTGTAATTCATGAGAAATGTGAGAGAAGTAAACTGGAATAGAAAACGAAATGCCTATCTGTTGATTGTAAGGAGAAAAAAGGGCTTGAATTAGCAAATAGTTCTTTAAGGCTTGAAAGCATATTATCGAGAATTTTTGTCTAATCTGAATAACCTTTTAAGATTCTGTACTCGTCAGTGCAGTGGGTTAAATTTTGCCTTTATAAGTGGTTGGATCGAAGTTATGAAAACATTAGTTTGTCCTTTTTTCCTCCTTGAATTGAGGTCAAAATTCAAGATAGTCTACTGTTTTGTTTTGGTAATTTCCATAGCTAGTAAGTTCAGTATATCAACACACCCAGTGTTTATTCATCTCTTTGTAACAATTTATGAGATTGTTGTGACATAGTTCATTGATGCATTTGGATTGGAGTTCAGAAGGCATTACAAACAGCAAAAGAAAAACAATTGAAATTGCATTATTTCATACAGCCTCCACGAGGTCAAGCTGAAAGCAGTTGCAAGTAAAAATAATAAAGCTTTTTAGCAAGGACAAAATGATACAAAGTAGAAAATAAAAAATTTCTATTTGAGTTTGGTGAGAAGACGTTTGTGATATGTTGCAAGAGCCCATATTGGGAAGATATTTCTGTATGATGCATAGTTCAAGGTGCAGTTGTTCATGAATGCCCCTGTTACTCCCTGTTGTGGATAGTCACCATCTTCCATTTGTGAATTTATTAACAATCTTATTCCACAATGTATTGGTGATGGATCAATTTCCCCCTAACCAAGATTTAACATTGATTAATTAAACAACATCGAGTATGAGCGGACTTGACATAACACTACCAACCTGTCCAGCATTAATGAGAGCTAACAATGCCCATGAAGTTTGCACCAAATTTGACTCATCGCTTGTATAAACCTTTTCATCAATTAACAACTCTTAATTCAAACAAATCATTTTTTAAGTAGAAATAAATATTTTTGTTACCTTGTTTGAATTCGAAAGGTAACTCTCACCCCATCCACCATCTGGCAATTGTTTTGACAACAAAAATTGACAAGCTTTTTGAAGGGCACCACTAGTAGGATAGGTTCTTCCACAACCTACTAATCCATCCACTGCAAACCATGTTCCATATGTATAACAAATTCCCCAACTACCCGTCCTGTAAGCACCACTAGTGAAGTCAAGTCACAATTAAAATTATTAATGTGATCGATCAAGGGTATTACCAAGAGCCATCAGGATTTTGTGTATTTTCAATGTATTGTAAGCCTTTAGTAATTGCAGCATCTATTTCCTTCCTTCTATGTCCAGGGTGCAATTTTTTAAACAATGATAAACCTTGGATTGCTGATGAAGTGCATTCCACGTACCTTCATAGTAATCAACATCTATCTTATAATTAACAGTTTCTTCCAAAAATATATTTATTTTCTAGGATATAATACTTACTCTCGTTCAATTATGGTATCCTCGAAAAATTCCGTAGGGTTAAATTTCTGATACAAAAAAGAACAAGTTAAATAGTACTAGCTAATAAAAAACATATGAGCTTGTATTTGTATGATTATAACAACATCTTACACACTATAAATTTCATATCTTGATCATTTTCCATATCGCAAGGTGAAGAAGAGAAGGTGTAGGATCTTTTATAAAGTGTAAGAATTATTTACACATTACAATAATCTTTTATAAAGTGTAAGAATTATTTACACATTCCAATAAAATCTGACATTAGCCTTACTTTAACGGCTCCATTTGAAAAAGTGTATAAAGTATAATTTTTTTTTTACACCAGGCCTATTTTAGTTACTTCTAGATTCATGACTTATTTGTGTTAGTTTAGTGTATTTGTGACTTAAATAGGTTCTGAGTTTCATAGTTATTGACTACTATCAATTACTTCTTCGGTCCAACAATAGTTGTTCACTTTTAACTTAACACAAATTAAAAAACAGTAAATGATAGGAGTAGTTTTATTAAGTTATTTTTTTAATATAATAAATACAATGTCTAAAAATTAATGACAAGAAAAAAATTAAAAACTAAATATAAAATTATCTTTTGATCTGATAAAGTGGATAAGTATTGTTGGATATGGAGGGAAATGTCTATAGGTGATGTAATTTTAGAAATTAAGAAAAGGGATTGAGTATATATATTACCTCCAACCAGCGATAGGCACGTTGAGGCTCCCAAGCTGGAAAACCTCCATTTTCACTCTACATTATTAATATTTATAATAATTATTAAAAAGAAAGTAGCACATCAAAGAAATATTTAAATTCTGGTATCTTACTAAATAATATATCACCTTTACCTGCAGAGACAAAATAACATTTACTGCATCATATAATCGTTCAGCCTCTAATTTTTCCCCAACAAGTTGTGTAGGCATTTGTGAAAATAAAAGTGCACACTGCAAAACAATTTGCACACAATGTCAGAAGCTAACATTGGTAGGGGGAATTACCAATTCTCTCTGTTCATGTGATATGATATAGTTTGACTCTATAAGAAATAAAAATTCTTGAAAATTGTAATTTAAAACATGTTAGTATAATATTTGTTTAGCTATAAAAATACTTGCATTAAAAGATAAAAGCAAGAAGTACAGAGATAATATTCTCTTCGTCTCAAATTAATTGAACTTTTGAGATTTTTTTCAATTTCTGAATAGTTGAATTGTTCAAAATTCAAAAAGAATGTTTGAAACTTTTTCTATATGTATCCTTTCATTTATTGAAGTTTTATAATTTTTAGGAGATAAATTACACTATATATTTATGATTCACAAAGGACAATAGGGGAAAGTATGGTATAAATTGTCTTTGAATGCTTTTCTTAATATGTGTGTATTACCTCACAAATTCAATTACTATGAGACAGAGTTAATAACTTGTTTTACCCCTTATGTTTTTTAAAAAATGACCTACTTTACTTTTTAGTTTGTTTATAAAAGAATGACTTTTTTTTTGACAATATTTTAATTTAAGATTTTCAGATAGCATGTTTAAGGCCACAAGATTAGAGAGTATGTTGGTATATTTGACATAACCTTAATTTAGAACCACAAATCTGAAAAGTCATCTTTATTTATTTAAATTTGGTACCAAGTCAAATTAGGTCATTCATTTTAAATGAATAGAGTAATATATAGAAAAATGTCATTCTTTTTGGGTACGGACGGACCGTAAGAAAAAATAGTATTACATAAACTGAAATGGAAGAAATATTTATAATTTTGCCTTTTGCTAGGACTTGAACCCTAATTTTTCGTGATCTTTTATCCTACTTTCTTGACTGTTAGGCTATACCCACACTATAACAAATATAGATCAGCGTAAAAAATTTGATAATTATAATCTATTGTCGCTATATTACATTTAGTGGCAATACTATAATATAATATTTATAATCAACATTTGTGGCTAAAGATTTTTATCAACTTTTGAATGTTTTTTTTGGGTGGTAAACTTTTGAATGTAGTTATATTCACTCAATTACTACTAAAAACAAAAATTGCCACTAAATCAATAATTACCTTTAATCCTTCAGCAGTGCAATCAGAGACTTGCCAACCATGATCTTGCATGGAAAATGGCCAACCACCTTTAGATATGTGCCTATACATTTTTTTGAAGTCTCCACTAGGATTCTCCCTCAACTAAAATATAACAATAATTAATTAATGTCAGATAATTAATTGCGTTACATTTTGTCCTAATTTATTATTTTGAAAGAATAATTAACCTGTGATGCTTTTAGAAAATCATTTGCTTTCTTGAGGGTTGGTCCAAATTCTTGGGCTACATCACTTGATAAGATTGCTTGGATTGAAAATACTGCATCCCAAGTTTGACAACCAAACGACTGCAAGCAACCATATTCTACTGCTCTTAATTTTTTATCAAGGGTGTTTAACGATTGATATATATCAAAATATCTATATTTAACCTATATATTTAAAAGAGTTTTTCGATGGGCGATGAAGGATGTTCATCTGACTACCCTTGGATGAACGTAGCTCCGTCCTTGCTTAATTAGCAATCTATTTATCGAATTTGTTAATAAAATGTTATTATCTTTTTTTTTTAAACAAAAAAAAGGTATATATATAGAGAGAGAGAGAGAAAAATGACCTGAAATTTTAAACCATCTTCAGATATCCAATAATAATCTGGTAATCGAGCAAGGTGACGTTTATAAGCTTCTGAATTTGGATCTTCCACCCAACAAGCCATAAGACATAAAACCTAACAAACCAAATAATAATTTCAATGCATGGTAAATGTTAGTATGTTGCAATGTATCTTAATTTATTCTTGAGTTAGCTTCAAAGTAGTCGCTTAAATATATTTTTGAACAATTTTTCAACTCCGTCTGTCCCATTTAATTGAATTGTGAGATAATGCACACATATTAAGAAAATCATTCAAATACAAAATTTACATTGTACTTTCTACTTTTGTTCTTTTGTAAAATCATAAATTATCTCCTAGAAAATACAAAATTTCAGTAAATGAAAAGACAAATATGGAAAAAGTTTCAAACATTTACCTTGAACTTTGTAATTCGAATATTATAAACATCGAAAAAACCTCAAAAATTCAATTAATTTGGGACGGAGGGAATATTTGCCTAAAACTGCATTTTTGTCTTTGTCAAAGATTTTAATAAACTCTATCTATTAGATTTGACGAAAACAGACAAAAAAAATATCTATTTCAAACTCTAGAAATAAATAAAGTAAAAATTGTACCTCAAATTGTGATTTTTCAGTAATATTTTCCATCAAAACTTTTGACAGACAAAAATCGAAATGTCCCAAATTCTTTAATAAAGAGACAATTTTTGCAGGATTTGGTAAATTTATAATAAAGTAGGGTACCTTTTCGACACATCCAATGCAAATGTATCTACTATTTTGGTCCTCATAGTGAATATGTTCCATGGCAACTTTCAAAGCCCTTTCTCTCAATTTGTTGAAGGGCCATCTCTTTAACATTGGCTCACCAAAGTGATGAAGGAATCCCCAAACTGTATCTTGTATAAATGGATGTGGATAGTAAAGGTCCTCCTGTATCATTATTAATAATATTATTATTTAATGCTTTTACAATTAATTATGTGCCTTTTTTTTCTTTATAACACTCATCATCCATTCACTTCTCCTTCATTAATCCAACAATACACTACTTTTCTTTTTTGGGATATTTACATTTCCAATAATTATATGTGTGTATTAGTATTTAATATACATATTTCTGGGGGGGTTTAATGGTTTTTATTTTTTTAAAGAAAAAAAAAAATCCAATATTTTAAATTTTTTTTTTTTTTTTTTTTTTTTTTTTTTTTTTTTTTTAATTTAAAGATTATTTTTCTACTTTTCCAAGATGCGGAATTGTTAAAATATTTAAAATTATTTTTTGAGATGCAAAGCCATATTTTTCTTTTTAATGAAAAGGTTTTTTTTTCTATAAATAGTACTCTTTTTATTTTAAAAATATAATAGTTCTATTATTATTGAAAATGAGCCGGGAGTCTAAGATTGATGCCTCATTTTCCAAGGCATTGAGCTGCCCCCGCATATATAGTATACAAAAAATTACACTAATATTCATATAATGTCCGAAAAGTCTTGTGTTTCACCTAATGTTTGATACTTGCTTTGAAGTTTGATTAGATTCATTAAAAGAAAGGAAAAGTATAATTAGGCTCATTAAAAGGGTGAACACTCCAACTATGAATTTTTTCATGCTCAAGACTCAAACTTAATACCAAATTATTATACAATTTACTCTGACCAACTCTCGCTTCGGAAAAAAGAAGAAAGGAAAAGTATAATAATTACAAAAAATAAAAAGATAATAATGGACAAACCTTAGCACATGTATTTCTTGCTTTATTCCAATTAATTTGATGGTAAGGTTGAGTGTGAATCTCATGTCTTATAGATTGTACCAAACTTGTTATGGTTCCCACAAATCTCTTTCCGTATAAGTATGACATGGGCATGTACACCAAACGAGCATAGCACAACATTTTTCCTGCATCACAAATTCATTTTTTAAAATTACATTTATATATATTTATTTTTAAAATTATGGATAATATAATGTAGAAACCTGGATGAATAGGAAATAATGTAGGCATCATCCAAAATTCTGGTGGCATTGGGTTGCACCCATCCCACTCATATACTCCAAGCACCTGAAATTAGTAAAATACAACTTGATAAATTCTTTGGACTTAACTTGTTCAAAGTTTAAGAGTTTGAATAACTAGGTGAATCGCATTATTAGCCAATACAAAATATAAGGCATTTTTTTAAAGACGATAGCATCCAAGGCAACTTATACATAATAAATCTCAATATGTCGACTTTGAATATTAGTAGATAAACGATCTATTGGGGTTTGGATCAAGAAAAAATGAGTGCGGATCTCCGAGATCTCCAGTATAAATAACGTACCGCTAGCCAAAATTTGCCCCAGGAAGGAGTGGCAACGGCACCAGCATGATCAAGGATCCATTTACGCCCTTTAGCCAATGCATTGTCTTCACTATCTTCTCCTAGCAACCTTAGTGCTACGTAATTAAATACTGTCCCAAACATTGTGCTGGGTCCTTCTATATGAAACCCCCACCCTCCATCTTCGTTCTGTCCACATTAAAAAGCATAATCCAATCAGTTTGGACTAGTTATTGATATATACGTAGCTCAAATTAATTCATGATATACTATTTTTTATTTTGTAAGTTCATTTGCACGAATGCCTCTATTTCTGCCTAACTAATTTTTTTGCCTTATACTACTCAACTTATGTCTGATCAAGGCAAAAGTTATGCCTTACCAATTATAACTTCATGAGTTTTTTTGTGTCTTAAAATCAATGAGGTGGATTCTTTGCATCACATTGTAACATTAATTATTATTTTGTTACAGTAAAAAAGGAACATATAATTAATATGGAATTAGAGTGCATATATGACAACACCTGATGATTGTAAGTGTAGCGTTTAATCTCCATTTGATGGGCTGGTGATAAAACCATATTCATGTCTCCAGTCACATACAATGCCATCACCTGCACTACAAATACCACATATAATGACTTTCCCTAATGTATCATTTTACGGTTAGAAATAGTTCAAATATACTCTTCGTTATACTTTTGAATCAAATATATCCCTCTCATTATATTTTGGCACAAATTTACCCACGGTTGGTCAAAAAAATCATATGTAAAGATAAAAAAAAATGATAATTAAATTAATCCTTCTCTATGACTTTTTAGCTCATAAAAACTTTTAGTTTGACTAAACACTTTATTTTTTTATTCTTAATTTTCTTTAAAAATTATTTCAAACTATCTTTCTAAAAATAAAACAACTAATTTCCGTTTTATATTTTATTTTTTGTTCCTCTTACCCCTGCCCCCCCCCCCCCCCCCCCCTTTTTTTCCTTTCCCCAATACCTTTAAATTTACCTTATGAAAAAATTCATAATATTATAGTCATTTTTAAACCAAATTCGTCAATTCATAAGAGTTTATTTATCCATTTTCATAGTCTGAAGTACTGTAATCCACCATCTACAATTTAAACTCATTAGTATTTAAGTAACATTAAAAGAGAAAATAACATATCCAAAAGAAAAAAAAAGAGTCTATTATTTGTAAAAATTAAGGGTTAATTTACGTTAAAGTATAATTGGAGGGGCATATTTGGCCAGAAAGTGATAACGGGAGGGGTATATTTGAATAAAAAGTACAACGAATAGTATATTTAAACTATTTCTAATAGTATAGACGCATATTTGACCCTTTTCCGTTAATTTAATGAAGATTTTCATTATTTATCCCGTATGCATTTGGTCATGAATATTTTTCACTTTGTTCCTACATCATTCATTCTCTTATCCCCCACAAACCCTCTCCCTTTTATTATCTCATTTGTTCCTCTTTCCTTTTTCATTTTCCTATATCTTATTGAAAATCTTTTCCTTTGCCTTTTTCAGCAGTCCCTCTTCTATTTCGTGTAACTTTGTCTCTTCTTATTTTGAATTAGATTTGAGTAAATTTTCAATCTTTTTTCTTGAATTTGTTAATGAGTAATTATCACATGGCTCAGAGGAAATTAAAAGATTCTCTCACTTTGTTCGAGCTGAATTACATTCATCTTTGAATCTTTAGATTGGATGGTGTTATTTCAATTGATTCTAAACATCAATAAGAGTCCAAACAAAACTTTAAAGTGATTTGGAATAGATTTTAGTTAAATTGCAAAAGAAATCAGCATCGGAGCTATCTTGTGGTTAAGAAGTTCGAATCTTCTTTAATGAAAACTTATACTATTTATATGCTATTAAAATAATTTATGTATATATAATAAATGTCGAATTGATAAAAAATCTTACTCCGCCACTGAATATAATATTGTGAGATGTACTTTTTGTAAAAGTTAAAGGAATATAAAAGAAGTGATTATAACAAGTTAGATTAACTTTTTTTTTTTTAAAAAAAAATAAAAATTAATGAATGGGACAAGTATTTACCAAAGGGGGTAGGAAGAATAAAGGTCCAGCAGATTCAGCCGGCCAATGCCCATCACCTGCTTGAATTGTTGAGTAGTACCTTATGCTTCTTCTCAGTGTACTTGTCACTGCCTCTTCTGTTACATTTTCTATTTCTTCTAAATTCACTCTTTCCCCTCCAATTTCTCCACACCCCTTCTCTTTCCTTAGCTACAACCAAAACAATTTAGTTAATGTTACAATAATTCCTCTATATATAGGATAAATAATAACAAGGAATATATTTATGTCCATCTATGAGTATGTTGATGTTCAACCCTAGAACTTAAGGAAATGATTTATTTAGGTAATATGCTAAGTAAATATATGTATGGGTCATTACGTGATGTATTTTAAACCTAATGAATAAGTAAAAGTGAATACCTGCATGCGCATGAGTAAGTCGGCACTTTGTTTTCGAAGGAATCTATTTTTGGTGAAATTTTGGCGCATGTCTTCCACGAGAGCTCTTTCTTGAGGAGTTCCACCTTGTTCATCATATTCCCAATGTTGTCTTCCAATACAATGGTTGATGCTTGTCACCCATGGGCCTTCACCTTGTGCTGTTTTCAGCTTCCACATATCTCACCCAAGTTATTTGATGGAAGCAACCTACTAGTATAGATAAGTGAGTTTCATTACTTCAATATCCACACCTTCATCTTTTATACTATACATAAGACGTAAGGGCCCGGGAACTCCACTTTTATATTATTTATAACCAAAATTTTACTGTTTTCGTCATGACATAGACCAATTTTTGAGTGCACGAGAGGAGCTAATTGTCAAATGACGTTTATATTAAAAATAAATTCTTTTTGTCCTTGTTTATTTTAGCAAAAAAATCAATAAAATTTTATTATGTATTTTTTCATACTATTCTTATTATTAAATAGCAAGTATATAGAGCAGTGATAGACAAAATCATAATCGATATGAGCCAACTAAATGAAATAAAGAGAGTAGATGGGTTACATTCTCTATCTCCTTTCGCACCCCAAGTTTAAAGTTAAAAGGAAATACCTTTGAAATTTAATTTGCAGTTTAAATTAATCACAATTATTATTGTGATTGTAAATTATATTTAATCAATTAAGCATAAAATGAGAAATTTAGAATCAAATATATTTAAGTTTTTAAAAATACTCCCCTACTTATTCTTTTTTAATGGATTAAAATGAAAAGTGCAATTTTTTGGTGTCCTCTTTAGTTTCATCTTATTTTTTAAAATTAACGTGCAGGCTAACATAACCAAATCAAAACTGCAATAAGTATTATTTATTTCTCTGTACAATTTTGACTATGAATTCATCAGTTTCTGCCGATCTATTGCTGGCCGGAACTAGCAGAACAGCCAAATATACACTAAAATGAAACAATTAATTGACTAATTAATTAATTCTCTCTTTGATATAAAAATTGATTATGTAAAACTTCATATTAAATCAATGATTAATATATTCAACATAATTTCTCAAGTGAGGTTAGTAAAATACGCAAATCTTATCCCGTACCTCATAAAAGTATAAAGACTGTATTTTCGAAACAAAGATTCCCAACTCGAACAAACTAATATCAAAATAATTAGATTAATTAGTAAAATAAGAATATAATTTGTCTACCTCAAATATATCCCTATTATATCATACACTAGTGCTTCATTAAATTGTGCGTCAAAGCATTTCTTTCTTGAGTTAAGAGTCCCCATAAGCCCTCCAATCTTCCATTAATTCATGAGGAAATTAAGGTCATGGTGAAATGCATGTACTTCCCCCTTATCTTATGTATAAGGAGAGAGAACAAGATTTAAGGCACAACAAAAAGCTTTTCAATATTGATATATTATTTTCTCCTTTCATTTTTACTTATCTATTATATTATAAATAATATAATAGACGAGGGTTCGCAGGAAACAACCTCTCTATTTCTATGAGGTAGTAGTAAGGTCTGCGTACATTCTACCCTCCCTAGACCCTACTTATGTAACTCCACTGGGTATGTTGTTGTTGTATTAATCTATAAATAAATATTTAGTTTAACTTATTTAATTTTAAAAATCATAATTTATCATTTCGATTCTAATTTATCCTTATTATTAGTTATACAGTCATCAATTTCCAAAACATTCAATTTATTACAATCAAAGGCTTATATATATATATATATTCCTATACTAATTTCTGAAGACCGTGTGTTGCACGGGCTCAATAGATATTAATTTTTTTTTCTTGTTAATAGTACTTAAAGAAATGACATAGTAAAATTAGGTAAACACTGTAACACCCCGTGAAAATACTAAAGCGCACCTAAACTTGGTCGTGCGCACAACGTATTTTCCCAAGCTCTGATGGAAAATCTAAGATCGGATTTGCGATCAGTGCGGAAAACTGAGTCGGAAAATGGTTTCGACTCGGTTTTAACGCGAAAAAACATGAATTAGTTTTTCCAAAGTGAGCTTAAAACAGTGAGGTTTCCGCGCCCCTTCTGCGACGGGGAGAGGACGTGGAACCACGCTTTGTTATTTTTCAAAAATTCGATGGAAAACAAAATTTTCGCTAAAAAGTGTATATTTACACTAGTGCGCGTTGGGAAGGCAATTTTTTTCATTTAATTCGGGTAGGACAGTTTCATCCTTCCTGACATATTTTTATATCCCTAGGTCGATTTTGAAGTATATTTCGTACGAAAGAGGGTTTTAAGACCCAAAAATATTCTAAGTCTTATTTCTACGCTAAGCCAGAGAAAAGAAGAGGAGAGGAAAGAGAGGGTCTCAGAGGAGAATTCAAAGTTCTTCAATGATTCTTCGTTCCCAGGTATGTAAAGGCTACCCAAAAGCATGAGATTGATCTCCCATGTGCCAATATAGAGTTAGGATGAAGAAATCATGCGTAGAAAACCTTGAATCATGTTTTCTTGAAATTTCTTGAATGCTAGTATTAAATTCTTGCATAGTATTTGAGTTCTTATTCTAATTCTTTAAACTATATTTTTATATCTAAGTTTGATGATCATCATGTTTAACTTGTACTGTATATTTTTCTTACTATGTGATGGTGACTTGAACCTAAGTAATTTCTCCCTGTAAATACTTGAATAATGAACTTAGGGGGATGTCTAGAGCCTTGAATGTCTGCAGACGATGTCTGACTGCATTTGAGTCCTGAATTGGGTGTGTTGGTGACTGTGATAGCTGAAATTATTGTTAATAGAGTCGAATGGGTGTAATTCCCTTAGATTGGATAGATAATCTTGCTCGTCAAGATTGGGTGATGAGAGTTTTTGAAGGATTATAGATTTATGAGCATGTTGAGTCCTGGGAGGAGTATTAACACTGAAATGGGTAAGAGTGTGTCCCAATCAAACCCATTAACTACGTGGCCAACATAGGAGAGGATTTGACCGTGAAAGCGGATGTTTACTTTGTTCCAAAAGAGGACTTGACATACTTTTGGATCCATTGACAGACTTATCCTTTACGCCGGCAAGGTACTGGAAGAATGTGGCAACAACATCTCTTCATTGTATCACTACGGGCTCATAGGTAGTGGTTATCGGTTATACAAACTCTCAGATAGATTTCATGATGATAGAACTCCAATGTGATGCGAAGGTTTGATGCAGTACATTCCACGTACTAACGCCCCTCTGGCGCTACAACATTTTATGATGCAGATTCGATAGACCGAGGACTTCAGCAGCCTGATCATTGAGGTTCAGAGCTCTTCATTCTTGACAGTGGTGAGTCCTCCCCAACATCCCAAGGATATTTACTTTATGATTAGATGGTCTTTTACTTAATAGTTGGTAGCCATGGCTTGTCATGGTACTATCTTAGACGATAGTATAGAGGCTTCGTAGACATAGACATATATGTTGATATTGATGTCGAGGGTTCTTTTCCTTATACTTTTTTCCTTTATATTGAGATTTTTGTTATCTATTATGCTTTCTTGTGATAGACTGATGTTGATAGTATGAGCCCACTGATAGGATAACATTTACACCCATTATATCATCTCTTTTCCGTTAATGAATTGACTGAATGATGGGAAAGAGACTGAGTGGTCCGCTTGGGGTTAGGAATAGTCTTCGAGTGCAAGTCACATCTAGGGTACCTTTCCGGGGCGTGACAAACGCTTTAATAGCCCTCGAAAAATTAAGTAGACACGTTATTGGAATTTCATAGTTGAAGAAATAATTAAATAACAATTAACAGAAACGACACAGTAAAATTAAACAGACACTTTAATAGCCGTTGTAACACTAAGTAAACACAGTGTAGTCACCTGCCTACTTCAAGCAGTTATAGCAGGCAGCTGAGATGCTCAGCTCGAAACAATAATTTAAATAATAATTGATAGAAATGACATAGTAAATTTAAGTAGACACTGTAATAGCCACCACAAAATTAAGTAGACACGTTATTGTAATTTTATAGTTGAGGTTGATGAAAAAATAATTAAATAAAATAGTTAATAGAAATGACGTAAAAATATTGATGTTGTTGAGGTTCGATCTTGGAATGTCGGATATAAGATGTCATGCTTGAACCATCAAGCCAAACAGCTCAATAGTCAGCTGCCTGCTTGAAACTGCTGAAGCAGACACGACGATCTTAAGCTCCTCAATTTAACGACT
>JAPFFP010000099.1:4809511-4821117 GCA_026153255.1 Solanum medicagineum
CGTAAAAAACCTACACTTAGCCATTTTTCAACTCTATATCACTCAAGACACTCTCAAAACCCTCTCTAATACTTAACCAAATATTTCACGCAAATTCAAGTGTCCCAAGCTTAATTCCGAATCTTAAAAACTCCATTCAAGATTCAAGTCTCCTTCAAGTCTACATTAAGAAAATCCAAGTTTGAGGTATGTGTGTTTCATCCATTGGGTCCTTTCACCTATGGAGCCCAATCTTCCTATTTTATGAAAATTGCATGTTTTCAAGTTGTATTACTTATGGGTATCTATTATTATGAAATATGAGCATGAAATATATTGGGGTTTTATCAAATATTGTTGATTAAGCATGAATATCTATTTTAAGTCTATACCATGAACTAATCCTTGCCTATTGAGATGATACATGATTCAAGTTATGAAATCTATGAGCTATTATGAAGTTTTGATATGATTTACAAGTTACCGATGATGGGGTTTTATCATGATGTTGGTCGGCTAATTTACATGACTTTAAAATGGATTGATTTTACTATTTCATAATCTATACTCTTGCATTTTGCATGATTTGAACATGTACTCATATGTGCCCACCAAGTGTTTAATAAAATGTCAAGTCAAGGATTCTCAAGCTAATGATGGTCTAATGCATGGTTTATGAGTCAAGTGACTTTATGGTGAGTAAGGGCTTGCATATATGCATTGAATTCATGTAACGTACCTATGACATTGCAAGTAGATTGTTGGGCTCCTATGTTTTGTTATGATTCTTGGGAAAATGTGAAGTCCTTTCTTGATACTTGAATGTGATGATTTGATGAGCTATTTCCATGACTCCTACTGAAAAGATTATATCGTAAGGAATGGACATCTTATAAGACCTACCGAAAAGACCATGCCGTAAGGTAGAATGACTCATAACTCCTAACGAAAAGATATATTGTAAGGTAAGGACATACCGAAAAGGTCATGCCGTAAGGTACAATAAATCATGGCTCCTCCACAAAAGATTATATCGTGAGGTGAGAGCACTCTATAATACCTACCAAAAAGATCGTGTCGTAAGGTAGAATAAGTCATGGCTCCTACCTAAAAGATTATATCGTAAAGTAGGGGGACATCTTATACTACCTATCAAAAAGATTATGTTGTAAAGTGGGGGTATTGGTGACACTCTCTGAAAAGGTTATACCGTAAGGTGAGTGGGTGGCTATTTGGCCCATCTCACGCATGTTGTGTAAAGTTCGAGTATATATTTCATATTGAGTTTATGTTCGTTGATTATGATTAAGCATCTTGTTATTATGGCATATGACTCTCGTCGCATTGCATCCCACATTCTTAGTATATTCAAACGTACTAACGCATACTCTATGCCTACATGATATTACCATATAGGGACCAGAGCACCTTTTGATCATCATCCACATGGCTAGTTCGGTGCTTTGAAGCTGAGCTCTAGTGAGTCCTCAAGTCCGAGGATGCCATCTATGTTACTCTTGCCATTTTCTATTTCTTTATGTTGAACACTTGATACTATGAGGGTGAGCGCGAAATGTCTTGGTCCCCGCTCCATTCCATGATAGAGGTGTTGTTGGATATTAAGATGTAATTATGCTATGAGCTTGACTTTTGAAATGTTTTATGACTATCAAAGTCTTTTCTTAGTCCCGTTTTCCTTATTTATGTCTCTTGTTGTATTTATTTTGCTTCCGCGATCAAGGATGTGTGATTGATATGCTAAGAGGCTTGTTTGGGGTTCCTTCGGGTTCCCCATTCGCCGTATCACGTCTAGACCCTAGGCTTGGATCATGACAGAGGTCCATAAAAGAGTAAATGTAGACACATCATCAAGAGAGTTTAGTAAAAAAAAGACACTACAACAAGTTTGTCCTTAGGACGCACCAATTCTAGAGACCATTTAAAAATTATTGCCAAAAGTATCTAAGGGAATGCTTTTAATTAATAATTCAATGAATTAACTCATTATTAATATAAAAAAAAAAAACGGAATCTGATAAGATTGATTAAATAAATTTTGTCTAAAAATTTATCAATCAATCACATTATTTGTCAAAGTCATAGTCATAGCCAAGCCAAACGATGACGGCGCGAAGGATTCCCATCCATTTAACCCTTTTAAGAGCTAAAAGAAGTGTTTCCTTTTTCTAAGGGGTCCCCACATTTTCTTATTCTCTCAATTCACACGTTACTGGAAGCCAACATTATAAATGATGAACAATATGTACAAATTTATTTATCTACAAAGGAGAGGAAGTTTCATAAAATCCAATCTTACACAAACATATTTTCATTTGGCGAAAAATTCTGTTCAAGTACAAGTTTAGAGAAGGTGAATATCCATTAGTTCCCTACCCTTTGTCTCTAGTGAGAAGAGCATTACAGCGACTGCTGATAAAACTAAAAGTGCTTCTAAACATATGATTGCAGCCGTCTGCTGGCACCCTCTTACCAATTGCACCACACTACAGGAGAAATCATGGCCCTTATTCTTCCCACAGAAGATCCAACTCCAATACCAGTTGACCTTACACATGTTGGATATATCTGCATAAATGACAAACTCGAGTCCTTTAAGAAGCATGTATGTGCATCAAGTCGACTTCTTATATATGCATCACGTTAGGCTGGATGGAAACGGGAATGAGTATTCATGTCTAGAAATTGCATTATTATAAGGAATGATAGTTACCTCTCGACAATAGATGCCCACAATGACGAAGCTTCCCGAGATGAAAGTACGAACACCAAATAACAAGGTAGTAGTCAAAGCAGGCAGTTGAGGAGCAAGAAGTGGTAAAAGGGATAGAAAGCTTAAAGCAAACATAGGTGCCATACTGAATTTCCGACCAACGTTTTCCACCATTATAGCTGCTAAAACAGTTCCAGGGATCTCTGAGAGACCAAAATAGGACAACTTAGATTTTACAACCCGTAACTTTAGACTAGTTGAGATGAATATGACAGAAGTAAAAGAAAATTGTTTTACCTGCAAGACTATTTATGAGCACATTTGTATAAAGGCTCTGATCATCATCCATGTGCAAAGCAATTGATGAATGTTGACATTGTCCACTGCTAAACAGTGAAGTCAGCAATATAATGCCGTAATATAAGAAGGCATTTCCAATATAAACTACCTATATGAGGAGGGTATTTCTAAGTATGCGGGGGACAAAAGCATCAGTAATGATGAAAAGCATGATTTAAGATTCGAGAGTTTGATTTTCCCAGGGGAAAGCAATTCCTCATGCACCTCAGTCAATAGAGAAGATATGAGCTTTCCGGGGGAAGTTGTGTCTTATTGACCACAGCTATTTTCCTCAGAATATCATAGGTATCTCTTGTCCTACCTATGGAACACAAATATCTAGGAGATTCTACTGTAAATACAAATAGAAAAAGTGCTGCAAAGGATGGTACGGATAATAAAGCCATAACCACCTCCAACCAATCTTGGCATAATTATCTGCAACATAAACAATGAGAACGCCATAAGCTTTCAATGTTCCATGATCTTGATAGTGGCACAAGCCTCAGTGGGGGGGGAGCCCAGCGCACTAAAGCTTCCCCTGTGTGCAAGGTCCAGGGAAGGCCCTACCGCAAGGGTCTATTGTACGCACATTCATGTATTTTTCTTTGCAAGCACATTCATGTATGAGTATGAACAAATTAGCAGCAAATTACAAAGTAGTCCATATTTTCGAAGAGACTTGTATCCAAAGATTATACCAAGTCACTTCCACAGCACATTGGGCTCAAGATTTCCTAGTTATAACTGCACATCCTTTGTTAACATAACTTTAAGCATAGACATACATGCTATATGTAAATTAAAGGAGATTCTCACTTTATACATACATCCTAGTTACTAGGGCTACTTGTGTTTTTCCATGTGGAACCAGAAGATTATCACATTATACAGTTGGGATTATTTGGAGGCGCACTTAAATTGAAGATCAACAATATCAAGAAAAGCATGTTAAAAAACAAATATAGTTGTATTAGCAAAGGTAAGAAAATGATGTAATGTACCATACCAGTGCTAATAAAGCCTCAAGTATATTCCAGCAGTCCAAAAACCTGTACAGATAATCATCCACATGCCCCTATTTTGTGATGGCACAACCAAGATCCATATACAGGTCCACCTCCTACTCCAAATCCAACCATCATACACACAGCAAGCAAGCAATAATAATTTGGAGAAAAAGTACTGAGTGCTGCACATACAGCAGTCACTACTGCTACAGTTAGAAGACCCTTCCTGATAACAGAGAGATCAAAATTGATTGTTTCCAGATAATAAGATAAAAGAAAATTATATATTTTGAATGGATTCTTGCCTTCTTCCATAAGAGTCTGTAATGAATCCCCAAAAAAGATTTCCCATAAGCATGCCAACAAAAATAACACTAGTCATATGGCTTTCTTGAGCAGGAGAAAGAGCCCATTGGGACCTTAAAGCAGGTCCTATAAAAGAGAGAATCACAGTCTCTGCTGCTACTGCAATATAACGAAGACCTGCGTAACACATGGCCATGTACTGAAATTTGCCAATTCCAACTTGTGCGAGTGCTTCTTCCATTGTGTACACCGGACCATCCTCATACACTTGCTCTGTTGCCATATCCGAGCGAATGAAAGACAAAAGGCCATAAAATAATGGCTAACAAAAGATACAAATTACCACATCATATTTTATTCCAAGTGGGAAGATAAAGTTAATAACCAAAAAGTGTATTAGATAGTGAACCGTTATTTTATTCTCCACTTAAATATTATATCTTCGGACCAAAAAGGGAATCTACATTCTATAAATGATAAACAGAGAGTTGGTGGAGTTTTTACATTTAATATACTTCTCTTCGATTTCTTTCTCTCACCAATTATTTTCTACCTCTTCAGAAAATACTTCAGGGAGAGCACATAGAAGAAGACTTCATTATTTCAGCTGTTATGAGCTCAAATAATTTTTTAATCAAGGACCAATCATAACATAACATAACACGTGGAGGGTCAGAATATAATTCCAATTAAATGGGCTTCGAATGTCAGGCGTAGTGCTCCCGCGCCGAATAAAAATGTTTTATTAGGAGTAATATTATAAAATTATAGTTGAAGCACCTAAAAGAATTCAAAATTAAATAGTTGAAATAAACACGTCAAAACTGATGAAATATTTTAAATGAATCGCGTATAATAAAGGAGAAGAGAAACAGGCAACTCATGCAACAGCTGCCTGCTTCTAGAGCTTTTGTAGGCACTTATTAGATGGCATAAATACTAAACATGGAGGAATATCAGTTATATCAAACAAGATATACTAATCAGGAAAGTAACAATCTACTATCTAACATTCTAGGGAGGTCATCGAGTTGTACTTTTCTGAAAATTGTGTTACATATCATACCCTATATTGACAAGGAATTGACATGCGTGCAACATATGTATGGTTGGATTAGTTATTACGATAATTTTTTATTAATACTAATATTTCATTTGTTGTATAAAAAATAACATGCATAGCAAAATTTTTAAGAATAAATTATTTGTTTGCAGAAATACCCTTCAATATGAGAATTTATCTTAGGATTCCCTTTTCATCCATCACTGGCCTAATAGCATGCCATGCAATGGCTACCAGTATATTATATGCACCCAACCTTCCTTGTCAACCAAAAAGATACTCCCTCCGTTTTAACTTGTAAGTCTACCTTTCTAATCCAGCTACAAACAAAAGGATGTCCATAAATAAACTTCAAATCGAAAACTATAGATTCAAGAATGGTACAACTGATTTGTAACTTCATATCTGACATGAAGCTATTCTGAAGTCCCCACTACTTTTTCTCGTTAGTCTTCTTCTTGAGCGACCCACTTAGTGCTGCTTTTGTTTTCGTCCACTCTTTCACTGAAGCAGCACTCCTCATAAAAAAACAAGTTTCGCGGTAGTTAGTATCTCCTGGAAGTGCTTGTTTTGTTGCAGACATGTGTTCCTTTTCGGGAGTTGGAGCACGGGCTTCATTCTTCATTTTTTCATTCTGCTGAGAGTTGTCCAACACTGGAAGCTCTTTACTGAAATGAACATTATTCTGCTCCTCTATTATGACAGCACTCCCACTGTAAGTTCCAAGAGCATCAGCTTTGGCCCCTTCATGAGATGTGGAAACATCTTGGGAATCACTTTTATCTGTGCTGTTACAATTTTGTGCTTTTCCAGTCTCTCCCATCAGTGGCAACTCTGGTTTTGGAAGACTTGGACCAGGCAAAATTTGCGAAATGCGGAAAGAACTTCTGGTGGCATCACGAACCAATTCTGTCCATGAAGACTTCTGTCGCCATGCGGCACCTCTGGCATATAAATCTACACGGCCATCTAAATTGTCAGTGGCAATTTTAACCAACTCCTTATGCTGATCTGATACATTCTTTTCATATTCAACTTTATCCAGCTCTTCATGCTGATCTGATACGTTCTCATTGTTTGATATTTCATCTTCAGATTTAGCTTTATCCAGCTCTTCAGGCTGATTTGATACTTTCTCATCTTTTGATACTTCATCTCCGGATTCAACTTTATCCAGCTCTTCATGCTGATCTGATACTTCCTCATCGTTTGATACTCCATCTTCAGATTCAACTTTTTCCAGCTCTTGATGGTGATCTGATGCTTTCTCATCATTTGTTACTTCATCTTCTTCATCAGAGAAGGACTCATTAGCACCATCAGAGTCAGACTGCATCTCTTTACCAGGAATAGCAGTCGGCAAAATATCCAATACGCTGAATGTAGCACCACTACTAGCACTAATAAGATCTTTCCATGGAGACTTCTTTGGGAATTTGGCACTTCTATTTGATAGTTGACTACCTGATTTGACTTCTGTAGGACACACATCTGTTCTATCACCAATAAGAGCGTCCAAACTCCGCTCTGCTTCAGGTTTTCCGTCCCCATTTTCATTCTCTGAAGGTGCTTTGCGCTTTCTGTTTGAGGACATCTTCCTTCCTTGCTTTTGTTTATCTGTAACAAGTCGTGATTCCTTGGATAGTGAATTCTGTGCGAACGAGACACACATAAAGGAATAAGAAAACTAAGATACCTCATTTAAGAAGAGGGGGGAAAATTAAAATAGAACATATCAGAATATGAACCTGAATA
Organism: Solanum medicagineum; assembly: GCA_026153255.1. NCBI lineage: Eukaryota > Viridiplantae > Streptophyta > Magnoliopsida > Solanales > Solanaceae > Solanum > Solanum medicagineum. Next base: position 4,816,695 of record JAPFFP010000099.1, read on the forward strand.
GCTGCAATTGCTTCACGGGTTGGATCTTTGAACATAGTGGTTTTATCATTTGCACCAGCCACTACATTGATAATTAGGTTATCATCATCATCATCCATTTCTTGGTCGACAAAATCCTCATAAGCCTGACTAGCAGTCATTGCTTCCTGGATTGGAGTGGTTCTATCATTCGCACCAGCCACCACATTGAGACTGAGGTTATCATCATCTCCTATTTCTTGGCTGACTAGATTCTTGTTATTCTGCAAATGATCAACTGTACCATTTGAGCTTCGAACTTCCTTAGATAATTCAAAATCCCGTGGAGCTTTTTCAGAGTAGTTCTCCCTCTCAAAAATTCTGTTCAACACTGAATTCATAATGTTCAGCTCTTTCTCATCCATTCCACCATCCTTTGAGTCATAATTACAAAGTGATTTTTGCTTGTCTGTGTACATCGTACCAGAGTGCTCTTCACAATCACAAAAATGGATAGGTAAAGAAGGAACTTCCACCCGCTGAAAACTGTATTTGTGCTTGCCAGTTCCTCGAAGAGGCACTGATTTTATCTGCACAAAGAGATTCCAGAAGCATGATTCTTGACATACTAAAAAGCATTATAAACCAAGCAGTCACCTTTCCCGTCATACATCATCCAAGAATAATTGTATCCAGGGAAGCACGTCCAACCAAGAACCAAGGAAAGAAGCTTTACCTTTCCTAACTTCGGGAAGTAAATCCTGATCTGTTCTTCATCCAACTTGAAGCCTTTCTTCTGACTTTTCAGGGAGTCCGTCATTTCAGCTACAGTAACGGGAAGACGGATAGTAGTGGCAAGTGTAACATCTTCTTCCCACTCACGTTTCAAACGAAGAAGAAAATGTTCCTTTGCCTTCTCTATTCTAAGCCTCCCACCTTTCCACATGCATCCATTATACTGCGATCAAATTGGATTACCACCACTAAGCATCAAGGTAATACATTTGTGTAGAGTGTTTGTTATTGTAATTCAACGTGATTATATAAATTACACATAAGGAAACCCTAATACAATAGTCAACAGCAGGCACTAAAAAGAAGAGAGAATTATGTTTGGACAAAGAAAATATAGTTCAATAAAGGAGAGTCAAGCAAAAGAAAATCATTTCTATTCAGCTTTAAATGTCTCAATGAAGCTTGTACCTAACGGTTGTTTCGTAATAGGTGGAATGAAACACCAAAAGTTGTGGTATCTTATGATGTGCCCTTATATTATTCTATCACTATACCAGGGATGCTGATAATGTCTCGAGTTGGATGATCAACCCACCCCGCCTTTAAAGTCACGACAAATGTCAAAGGAAAGTCAAGAAGAAATGAATAGCTTCAATTTCCAAAATGTCACTTTAGCAGTGGATTTTACAAGGAAAGACTTACGTTCACTTCCTACAAATTGATTAAGTTATCAATATAACAGAGAGATACTTTGCTAGAATGTCATACTAATGGTTAGAAGGTCGAACAGATGGCTTCCCCAGAGAAACAACATACAGCAATGTCTTGCAACACCGAAGGGAAGGATGTAAAGGTAACAAGCACCCAAGAGATACTCTACTCACTGACAAGAGTTGGGCTGCTTCCTTCACAAAAGCCCAAAAATATACTAGCATTCCTACACTCCCAACCTCTAATATGCCTAGGGCATTCTTTCACCTTAATTTCCATACATTACTAAATAAGTTAGGAATCTTAATCCTGGTTCTTAAACTCCTTCTCCAACTGCACGTTGTTTGGATGGTTGTTATGTATTATTTGATAATGTATCATATTGTACTATAATGTTTGAATATATTGTACTATTATCCGTCGTTACAATATATCACATATCCATAATTTGAATGATAAACATACACCAAAATGTAAAAAATGGGATAAAGTTACTATGAAAAGGTAGAATTATTAAATAATAAGTAAAGACAAAATGAGAAGAAAATGTTAAGGTGAGATGCAATCACAAAACCAGTCGTTATGAATTTTTTGCCTATGATAGAATAGAATTTAAGTAACAATCAAAATAAATATTGCAGGTAGACTAACAATGCAATGCAATATACTGGGTAACAACCATCCAAACAAGGTGTAAGAACCGGTCTTACCATTTTATAGGTAACTCCATTCATCTTTTATCCTATACTAGAAGCGGTATGCTATTTGCACCAATTCTAATATCTACGCAATGAAAACAGACAATTTAGCATAGTATGCAGGCACAGTCAAAGTGAGATATAGATAAATTTATACCGTGCTAAAAAGCTTGGGTAGGGATTTTTCGGAAGAAGGAAGTAAATCCAAGTAAGCAAAGCTTCGGCCTTTGGCTCGAACGATGTCCACAGATTCCACTTTTCCAAGTTGTGGTGTTGAGAATGTCTTCTTCAAATCCTCAGCCGTCACACTTTCGCCTAAACCACCAACATATATCCTTACAGTTTTCTTCGTTGATCCATCGACTCCTTCGCCCTTCGCCATCTCTGCCGGAGCCGCCATGTCCAACGAAGTCAAGCTCGCTGGGTCTGAAACCTAAAGCGTCTTGTTGAGCAAAAAAGAAAGTGCAAGTTAATCTTTTGACAGACGAGTCGGGTCGGGTCCCCAATCATAAACTAGAAACTCCCTCTTGTCTGGAAAATGTTAAGGGATGACGCGGGCGTGTTTAAAGTCGAGGGGCCGTTTGGTTACTCGTAAGAGTTTGATTTAGTCATGTACATATTAGTCATCTAAGGTTTAATTATGTAAATTTTAAAAAAATTAGTAAATTTATTTTTATTTTTATTATTAAATGTATAGTGAATTAATAAATTAATATACGTTATTAATAAATAAGTAAATAAATTTAATTATCTTGATCAATTTTTATCGATGTACAACATTCAAAAATATGTTACTAATACCTACATGTACATTATATAATTCAAACTAATTAGTGATTCGATTAGCTGCAGGTGGAGAAAATTTCAATTTTTGTAGAATAATTTATCTATCTATATCTATATCTATATCTATATCTATACTTATATCTATACTTATATCTATATTTATATCTTTCTTTTTTTTTTTTGTAAAAATTGAGATATTATATTAATTTAGTAACATGCTTCAGTACATAGTAGTTGCGGATACATAGTCTGGGCTAAGGACGCCGGAGGGAGGAGGAGGTTAGTAATACAAAAGTTTTTAACTTGCTGCAGCTCCCTACTATTACTGGGACTGATCGCCGTCTATTTTCCAAAAGGAATACCCATATCTACACGTAGTCAATCTTGCACAAAATTTGGTGGAGCTTCTAGTGTATCAACATTCCAACTTTGAGATTTGCCCCCTCTTTAGCAAGTACATCTGCAATCCTATTTTCTTGTCGATGGACATGGCTAAGAGGGGGATTCCTTAGTTGTTGGAGAAGATCCCTGCAGTGCAATAACATTTTCATATTTAGAATCTTTCATTTTTATTAAGGAGATAATGGTTAGGCAATCTATACTGATCTAAAGTGGAACTAGGTTATGCTTTATAGCTATTTTCAGACCCTAGACTAGTGCAAGTATCTCTAGTTGAGTGGCATCAGTGTCATACCTTTGTCCCGTATAACCCATTTTTCACAGTCCTTTAGAGTCTCTAAATACTCCTCCTATACCTCCTCTAGTGCTCCCAAGTAGAAAGGACCTGCCCATGTTTAGTTTATATCCCACAGTAGAGGGTGTCCATTTTGTGCATCTTTTTGCGTGATTTTTCCTAAATCCTTTTGTTCCTACCATGACAATGAACTCTTTTGCCCTATTGTGGGGAGTTAGGTTAAGGCTGCTAAATGGTGTCCCTTTGAAGGTTCTCTCATTTCTTGCTAGCCAAATATTTCATATGTAAAAAAGAAAGGCTTAGTTCCATGACAAGTGTTTAATAGTGAAGTTCAACTTTGAGAGTTGTTCCGGCCATTCTTGGGTACCGGAGTTAACTATTTGGTTTATTTTGTATTTAACTCCTAGTTTTTGCCCAAGAGTGTGAGCATATTTGCATTCCAAGATGATATGTTCGCAAGTTTCTGGAAGATTACACTTAGGGCATAGGGGGTTTAAGTCTATTCCTAGTGAGTTTAGGTATTGGTTAGTAAGTAGCCTAGAGTGTTTGCATAACCAAAAAAAATTTAATTTTTGAGGATATTGAAGGTTCCATATCCACAAGTAGTCTGTTTTTACTGGTTTTGTATGTTTACCTATGTTTTCGATGAATTTGTATGAGGATTTCACATAAAACACCCCATTTAGACTATCTGCCCAGAAGGTAATATCCTTTGCATTAAGATTAAGGGATATATAAGTAATTTGATGATTTCACTTAGTTTCATTGAAATAGGGAAGGAATGTGATGACAGATCCCAGCCATTTGTACGCTAGATACTCCGAACATTTAAGTCTTACTC
>JAPFFP010000099.1:4827465-4839635 GCA_026153255.1 Solanum medicagineum
TGAAGGAGTTTACTGAGGTGCTTCTTGAGATCCCCGACTATCCTGATAAGGAAGCTTTCTTTGCCTTCATGGATGGGTTGCAACAGTGGGCTAGGCTTGAGATCCAAAGATGAGGGGCTCAAGACTTGACCACTACTATCTCAATTGCCGAGTCCCTTATTGAGTTTAGGAAAGTGGAGAAACCTAAACCAAAGGACAAGGGCGGCAAGGGAAAGAGTGGGGGAGACCCACATTGTGGCAAGGAGGCAACGGAGAGGGCAAAGGACCCAAGGAGTACAAGACCAGGGAGAGACCCCCGATTAGCTGCTTCTTTTGTGAGGGACCACACAAGGTGAGAGAATGCCCCAAAAAGAGCAAACTCTCGGCCCTGATTGAGGAGCGTGAACAAGAGGAAGCGAAGATAGGGGCCCTACGACTCCTCAGTGCAATCAAGGCGAAGGTAGAGGTGCCCAAGAACGAGAAAAAAGGGAGGTTGTTTGCGGAAGCCAGGATCGGATTGCACACCATGAAGGCACTAGTTGACACGGGAGCCGACAACAACTTCCTCACCCTTCAGGAGGCCAAGAGGATGAGCATCTGTTACGAGATAGGCCGTGTTGGCTCAAGGGAGTCAATTCTGCTCCAACCGAGACCTTTGGAGTTGCCCGGAATGTAAAGGTCAGCTTAGGAAATTGGAACGACCACATCAACTTCTCCATTGTAACCATGGATGATATCCACTTGTCTTGGGTATTGAGTTCATGGACTGGGTCAAGGCCGTCCCAATTCCCTTCGCAAACTCACTGTGTATCTTGGAGGAGGGTAACACTCATCTAATCCCACTAGAGCGTGAGACCCGACTACAAGAGAAGTAGATCTCAGCCATGCAACTTGCCAAAGGCGTAAAGAAGGAGGAGCCGACCTACCTCGTCACACTGAAGGAAGAAGCCGCCGTCCCTCCAGCCGAAGAACTGCCCAAAGGAGTTAAGCACGTCTTGGAGGAGTTCAAAGACGTGATGCCGCCCGAGCTGCCGAAGAGGGAGGTGTACAAGATAGAGCTGTACCAGGTGCCACTCTGCCTGCAGCAGTGCCATACCGCATGGCGCCTCCGAAGCTTGAAGAATTACGGAGGCAGTTGAAGGAATTGATGGACATGGGCTACATGCGTCCATCAAAAGCGTCCTATGGAGCACCGGTCTTGTTCCAAAAGAAACATGACTGATCACTCTGGTTATGCATTGACTATCGGGCGCTCAACAAGATCACGATCAAGAACAAGTACCCGATTCCACTTATTGCCAAACTCTTTGATCAACTTGGTCAAGCCATGGTGGTTTACCAAGTTGGATCTGCGGTCCGGACCAAGTGAGGATTGCCGAGTGGGATGAATCGAAAACCGCATGCGTCATGAGGTACGATTCGTATGAATTCCTCGTGATGCCCTTTGGACTCACAAATGCGCCAGCAACGTTTTGCACCCTCATGAACCGTGTCCTATAACCGTTCTTAGATAAGTTCGTGGTGGTGTACTTGGACGACATTGTCATATATAGCAACACTTTGGAGGATCATGTAAATCATTTAAGACAAGTCTTCCAAGTACTATTGGAGAACGAGTTGTATGTCAAGAAGGAGAAGTGCGCATTTGCTCAACAAGAAATCTCCTTATTGGGACACATAGTCGGAGAGGGTAAACTTCGGATGGACGAGTCCAAGGTCCGTGCCATACAAGAATGGGAGCCACCAAAGAAGGTGCCAGAACTTCGATCCTTCCTTGGAATGGCTAACTACTATCGAAAGTTCATCAAAGGCTATTCTGCTATATAGCCGCTCCCCTCACGGATCTGTTGAAGAAGAATCGGACCTAGGATTGGGATGAGAAGTGTCGAGCAGCGTTCGAAGCGTTGAAAGAAGCCGTGATCAAGGAGCCGGTGTTGGTCTTGCCTGACCACACCAAACCTTACGAGGTGCAGACGGATCCCTCGAATTTTGCCTTGGGAGGCATCTTATGCAAGAAGGGCATCTAGTAGCTTACGAGAGTCGTAAGCTTAATGATGTAGAGAAGCGGTACACGGTCCAAGAGAAGGAGATGACGGCGGTGGTACATTGTCTAAGGACGTGGAGACATTATGTGCTGGGCACCAAGTTCGTGGTAAAGACGGATAATGTTGCCACAAGCTACTTCCTTAAGCAAAAGAAGCTGACACCGAAGCAAGTCAGGTGGCAGGCCTTCTTAGCCGAGTTCGACTTCATGATGGAGTACAAGCCAGGCAAGGGGAATGTTGTGGCCGACGCACTGAGTAGAAAGGTCGAACTTGGTCGATCGTATAAAGGAGGGGTTGGAGCAAGACTTGCAAGCCAAGAATTTGTTGGGCCTGGCAAGTCGGGGGAAGACGCGCCAGTTCTGGCTTGAGGACGGGGTGCTCCTCACCAAGGGAAACCGGGTGTACATGCCGAAATGGGGAGGCTTAGGGAAGGAAATCATCAAGGAGTGCCATGACTCAAGGTGGGCAGGTCACCTTGGAGCGCGAAGGACTATGGCGCTCATCGAACGAGCTTACTATTGGTCCCAAATGAGGGATGATGTGGAGCTCTATGTAAAGACTTGTCTTGTGTGCCAACAAAACAAAGTGGAACAACGTCCCACAGCCGGTCTATTGGAGCCATTGCCCATTGCGGATAAACCATGGGAAAGTATTTCCATGGACTTCATCACATGTCTACCAAAATCAGAAGGGTGCAACAACATTATGGTCGTCGTGGACCGATTCAGCAAGTACGGGGTATTCATACTGGTCCCGACCAAGTTCAATGCTGAAGACGCTGCCAGACTATTCTTCAAGCATGTGGTGAAATATTAGGGCATCCCAAAGACCATAGTCAGCGACCGGGACACCTGTTTCACGGGGAGATTTTGGATTGAGCTCTTCAAGATCTTGGGGTCTGAGCTCAATTTTCCACAAGCTTTCACCCACAGACGGATGGCCAAACTAAGAGGGTGAATGCCTTGCTGGAGCTATACCTGCGGCACTATGTCAGTGCCAATCAAAAGGATTGGGCCAAGCTACTCGACATCGCCCAGTTTTCTGATAACTTGCAGAAGAGTGAATCAATTGGGTCGAGTCCGTTTGAGCTGGCAACGGGACAACAACCAATGACGCCACAAACCATGGCCATTGGTTACAAAGGGCCTAACCCTGCAGCTTACAAATTCGCCAAGGGATGGCATGAGAAGTCAGACTTGGCAAAAGCATACTTAGCAAAGGCCGCGCAGAAATGAAGAAATGGGCCGATGCTAAGAGGCGACACCTAGAGTTTGAGGAAGGAGACTTAGTCATGGTGAAGCTCCTTCCTCATCAAAGCAGACGGCTGGTTAAGGTGCACAAGGGGCTAGTGAGGCGCTATGAGGGGCCGTTTCCCGTGGAGAAACGCATCGGAAAGCTAGCCTACCGCTTGACCCTACCCTCGCACTTGGAGATGCATCCTGTTTTTCATGTGAGTCCGCTGAAGCTGTACCATCAAGATGAGGATGATCCAAGCCGGGGAGAGTCAAAAAGAGCACCTACAGCCATCACAACGGTGCCGGAACGAGAAGTGGAGGAAATTATTGCGCACCGTGTCGTGCCCAGACGGGGGACTCATCCCAGCTACACCGAATACTTTGTAAAATGGAAGGGATCTCCCGACAGTGAGCCAAGCTGGGAACATGAGCTGACATTGTGGGACTACCAGGACCTTATCCGAGCCTACAAGGAGGATGCGCCGGGGACATCGCTGGATTTAGTGGGGAGAATGTGACGAGCCGGTCAAATTCTGCCCAAAATATGCCTTAAAAACGTCCATAACGCACTGGAGCACTCCGGAATTCTCTAGAATTCCTTAGAAACGTGTAGAGCTTGCAAGAAGACCCTGGGAGCTTCTAGAAGACTCTAGGCTAGTATAGAGAATCCTTGCCTGGTAAATATCTAAGATATTTTTGTAGAAAGATTCTAGGCTAGCATTTGTAGCCGTTGGATCAAATTTATCCTAGCTGTCCATTTAAGAAAGGGGCTAGTATAAATACCCCCTTAGGCTTCTCATTTTCATCACCAAGAAATCAACAAGCAATAGAGCAAAACAAGCAAAGCATTGTAAAGCTTTCAAGAGTTCTCTAATAAAGAGTTCTTTTTCTGTTCCTCAAGATTCTCCTAGTTCCTTCATAGTCTTTTGCTTGGTCTTTCAAAGTTCCGCTAAGCATTAGAGTTAGGTTGACTAGCAACTTGAGCGTTGAAAGTTTGCTAGGCCGCACGGTTCGTTGGAAGCACGACCAAGTCCGTGACAGTCTGCTCCCAATCCCTTTCCAGCTGCTTAGTAGCTCCATTGTTGTGCCTGGCATCACCCAATTGACTCCCAATATATTGCTAAGCTTCACTTGTTTTGTATCTTTTGTTTTCTTTTACTAATCCTTAAAATGAAGTTGGAAATTGATGTGCATAGCTTTTTATGAATAGCCAGTCCAATGGCTGCTTCAGCGGCTGCAATACTTTGGAGATCGGACTTCTGTTACTATGTATTGGTTCAACAAAACAGCCCCAATTAGTCAACTGACCAGCTACACTCAATCCCAAATCACTATGGGTCAATCTATTAGAATAGCCTATTAAATATTTAAACTTCAAGCTACTTTATATGTTTAGAAAATAGACCTTGGGCATAACACAATCTCAAAAAGCCAGCTCATGAAATGAGATTGTCTTAAGGAAACACATTTTTGCCCAACCAATGTGGGAACCACCACCACCCCCCCCCCCCCCCCCCCCCCACCAAAACCCCCATTTCTTGCCCTGTTCGGGTTTTAGACAACGGGAGGCCTGGCAATATGAGCGTGGATAACATAACATGAAAACTCATGCAATAACATGGATGATACCACCACCAATAACAACAACAACAATACAAAACTCTAGCAAGTTCTTGTCGTCTACTGAATCCTCATAGACATGACATCTAATCATTCTTTCAAAAACTCTACCAAGACGTGTTACATTCATATGGACAAATCCATGAAAAAAATAGATAAAATTTTCAATTTGTAAAGGATAGTAAATATTGTTATAAAGCCAACATTTTCTTTCTTAAGGCCACCCAAAACATGGTGAAAAGAGGATCATTTAAGGTAGTTTAAATTTTGTTCCCGTTTAAGATATTTGTATTAAAATAGCCAAGTTGTGCTCCTTGTATTGTGCGGTTTCATCATAAATAGATTACTTTTTCTATGCTGTCAAACTATCACAGCCTTCCTCCTATATCAAGGCTTGGGGCTGGCAATATGAGCAAGTTCACACGTGGAGTTGAGTCCATGTCTGACTCTAATATCATGTTAAGAAAATGGAACTTAGGCCTAGTTTAGTCCATAAAGTTGCTCATAAGATAATAATTATTCAAGACCATGTATGGAGACAACAACTTACTACTATCTGAACTAATATATTATTTCTCAATTGTAAAAGTTTTATTTTTAAGTTAAATTTGAATAAATCTGAATGGATTCAAAGTATGTTTTGTTAATCTTGGCTTTTAAAACTAAAAATATTAATTATGAAGGACGGGGGGAATTAACAAAATAACAACATACCCACTATATTGTCACAGGTGGAGTTTGGGAGGGTAGGTTTTTTCCTTGATAACCAATTTGGGAAGGGTTAAGTATACACAAAATTTACCCCTATCTTGTAAGGGTAGGGAAGTTGTTTCCAATAATCCTTCGACTCAAGTAGAGATGAAAAGGAAGCAGTAACAACAAGAAGATACTAAGATGAACCAAGTGGAAGAAACAAATAAGTAGTACTAGAGATTTCTGAACAAGCAAACATAAAAATGAAACTAATACTCCTGGACCAAAAAGCAGAATGCTTGGCAACCTACTATCCCTTCAGTGGCTTAACCCGATACTCGACCTCCGCACACTCCTACCAAGTGTCATGTCCTCGGTAAGCTGAAGTTGCGTCATGTCCTGCGCGATTATCGCTCCCCAAGACTTCTTTGGCCTACCTGCCCCTTTCCTCAGGCCCACCACGACCAACCTTAGTGTCAAATTTATCATATGCTCAAAATATCAGAATTAAATTCAGCAGAAGTATCAAGGGCATAGCTAGTTTGAATCAACATTCATCAGATAGACATGAAATGTTAGTTCTAACCGAATGAAACTAAAATATCAAGACTTCGTTTTGGTTTAGGATGAGCACGGCATGACAATTTATCACTTCTCATGTAGTATATTTTTTCAGTTCTGATTTCCGATTGGCATAGGAATATGAAAAAATAGGGGAGGAAACAAAAAGTAACAAAAGAATGGCAGAATGTTGGTTCAAGAAGAACCAATGGAAATAACAAATAGTAGAAAAACCTTCAAATTCAGAAGAGAGGGTAGAAGAGAAAAGTGCCGGGGGACTAGAATTTCTTAAAAGATGACAAAATCATAAAGCCATTATAGAGAGTATATATTGCCTCTCTGTCTCCATAAGGTAGTAGTAAGGTTTGCATACACTCTACCCTCCCTAAACCCTACTTTGTGGGATTTCATTGGGTATATTGTTATATGTGGCGGCTGAATAACATAGTAGCTTTTGCCTTGATCTTTCCAGCTAACACAATAATTTTCTTTACCAGGGGAACGCAGCCAGTTTAACAGCTGATATATATCTTACATTGTTTAAGAACTAGGTTTTTTAAATTCTCAGATCAAAATGATCTCATTACTGTAACCACTCTCATAGTTCAGTGTCCACGATGATAATATGCTTAAACCATAAAGTGATTAATATCACTCTATCATTCAACACACCACCAAAGCACATGTATAGAGGTACATATGGCAGGTGAATGTTATTGTAGCTGCTGCCTTACACCCTTACCTTTCTAGCTAACACAACTTTCTTTTTCCCGGGGAACACATCCAGTTAAACAACTGATATATATGTCACTTCTTGTTAGAGCTTGAATATGCTTTGGTAAATATTCTCATCGATCTAATTACTCTCATATTATTAGTGTCTGCAATGATAATATACTTTGCTATTTAGTATGTTCCATCTATGAAGTGGTTGCAACGGCTGCTTGATAGATACTATACATTTCTTCCTTCCTTTTTAACATTAGCTTTAAACAATTTGAATACCTTTCAAGGTTATGGTACTTTTGGACTTTTTGGTTGTATACATAGGAGAGAATGATGCATGACTTGGATGACCTATTCTTGATGTTGCAATTGTATACGTGACTATACTTCTTGTATGCAGGCAAACTTTTGCCCTTCTCTTAAAGAAATTCATTACTTAAGATTCTTATATCTGATTAAGTTCATTATTTATCTTTTGAAGGATAAAGAATATATCACTGGCAAACATTTTGATAAAATTGGATTTGAAAATAAAAGAGATGTCCTGCCCCAATTCCATGAGGGCATGTGACTGGCACTTGATGCCTCATACCTGCAGCGAGCAAACCAACCTATCTTACATAATCTAGTAAACAAATTACGTGAAGCATAGCCAAATTCTTTCTACAATAGGAGTTGTGTTTTTTTTGCAGTCAGACTATGTTTCAATTAGGGTATTTTCCTCCTTACTGTTTCCAAAACACCTTGAGCTACTTCTCCCACACTTAAACATTCTTAACACCTTTCAACCACAAGATTTATGTGTTCCACACCTTCTCAACATGTCATGCACCTTTTTCACTATTTGTACATCTTAGGGCATAAATGAATGTAAAACCTAGCTAAAGTTTGGAGGCATCATGTTTCCAAATTAGGTTAAACTATTCCTTCCATTTGGCTACCATAATACATCTCCAATGCACAAGTCATTATCTCAAACATATTATCAACATCGTATAATCATTGCTGGCACCCAGTTTTGGCCTGATATTGTCAAAGTTAATACTTTTAGGCTTCTTATTCGTTAAATAACTCGAAGTATAATTTTTTACACATGTTTAATCTTCTCTAACACAATTTATTGATAATTATCCTTATTTATGAAAGTATTAGTATTTTTACCAATTTATTATCATTTCAGTTAATTTCGATTAACACTAATTTTCGTCACTCGGTTGGAGGTGTGGAGAGTAGTAAAAATGATGAATATCTATGTCGGAAGTAGTCACACATCTAAAGGCAACCAGCATTTAAGGCCATTAAGTGATGAGGGCCAAGAGAGAACTCTTAGCTATATATTTGAAAACGGAAAGTTTCAATGCCTGGTGAAATATTACAAAGTGATTTGAAAAGAAATATGGTTATCCAAATGATGTAAGTCTGGAAATATATTATATAAAATATCCAATGAGTCCATTTTCAACTGAACTTCTTCATGAGGAAGAAACCTGCAGAAAATGGACTATGACATAGTCATCGAACTTGCTCTACTTTGGATTGGCATCAGGCATCTGTTGGGTTAGGATCAGTGCAATTCTTTTGCTATGTTTTATTTGGAAACTTGTTCTGAGATCATGCAAGAGCATCATGTCTTAAATGTTTTAGTTATCTTATAAAGTGGGAACATACCATTTGTTCTTTTCTTCTGATACCTTAATTATTTCCCTCAATATTCTTCTTGATTCAGCTGCATGACAAAATTTGAATGACTATGCTGCTCCATTCGATTGCTTATGCAGGAAGATGTCAAGGATTGGACAATAGATGTTATAACTGACGCACTAACACGAGCTGAAGAATGTGCTAAACGAGGATCGAACTAAGCTTTTCAGTTAATAATAGTGGTAATCTAGTACAACCACAGCTGCTTCTTATGTACCAGAAAGGCTCTTGCTCCTGCCCGTTTCAACATTCTATTATTAGAAGTGGAGAAACGCTGCCTTTCTTACCGGACCATAATGTCCAAGCTTGTGGTCAGCTGAAAGTGTGCTGTGCAAAATTTCAGTACCTTGAAAAATTTTTCCTCTCCAGTAATTTACTCCATTGTTGTGATAGTTTCTTCTTTTACATCAATGGAAATGTTGAACTTTGTTAGAAGGCGTTCGTAGTATTCACAGTGAACTAAAGTGTGTGTATATATATACTTTCAATCCACAAAGATAATATTATCATTGAAATTAGACATTGTCTGGACTAAATTTTTCATTTTAATAAGAGGGAATTTTATGTAACTTTCTACACTAAAATGTATTTGTTTTTCTTCCATTCAAGAAAAAAAAAAAAAGAAAAGGGAAGAAACGAATATTAAAGAATCTAAAAACGCAAGTAAACAAAACGACCAAAATCTATTGTTGGTTATATTCACTAACATGTCTTCAAATTTCACAGTTCTTTTTTGGCCAAGTGAACGTAACAACGTACTGTTAACTTTACAGATTGTTTAACTTCAAGTATTTTTAAGAAAATTGTGTGACTTCAACTCAAATATTCATTCATATATATAGGACAATAGTCGAGCCTTAAAAAAAATCTTTACAAAATTCAAGCCAAAAGAAAATATGGAACATTCACAAAAATGAGAAAGTTCCTATGAACTTTAATATGAGAAGAAAATAATAGCAACGGCAATGTCTAAGAGAGAATAATCTCATTATTATTAATAACTGGTTTAGTGAACGCGCTTTGCACGTGTGTATGGTGTCAATGAATAAAAAGTGTATAGAAAATAAATAAATTATTATGTTTGTAACTTACATCCTTAAGCACACAACTATAAATAATTACGTAAATATTACTATCTCATATCATCAAGTTCATAAATACGTCATTTTTCGGTTACGAAATAATTGAATGTACTTCAGATTCTATATATATCTTTTTTATTTCTCATCTGATGTTCGCATTGGAGCTCCGACTAAATTTGCATTGCACTCTATAGGATCTGTTTAGGGGTAGAGCTCCTAAATGAATTTTCTTCATACTCAAGGCTCTAACCTAAGATCGCTGATAAAGAATGACACAGTCTCACTCGAGATGGGAAGATTCAATAGATGTGGTTTTTTTATGAATTGCAGATTTCAGCAGAGGAACTTTCATGCTAGTAGCCTTACTCGAGAAGTTTCCCATGACGTCTTTGGTATCCATATGTGACCATTCTTTGAGGTCAAAAAATTCACCAGGCAACCCACTGACGAGAGATAAGATGCTGGTTGCTGAAGATTGAACCTCCAAAATTAGTACTTTAGCATTTGGATTTTGTTGATCACTCACTATCTCTAGATAAGGATGTGGCGTGTTATGGTCATGAAATTGCATCATGTTGCAGAATCAAAGTCATATAACTGTATGCAAAACCTTCAAAAAGGAATTAAAATAAAAGGATCAGACCAAGCCTAACATAAAGACTGCGACTTCAATTTTTTGCAGTCATTCGAAGGCTAATTTCGAATAGAAAACTAAATTAATGTAGATGCAACTCTAAATGTGGCTTTCATATATTATGCAACCCTATGAATCGTTCGTTATTTCATTATTTCTACATCAAGACATGATTTTTTTCGTGAAGTTGTGCAAAGCTAGTGCAGTCAGTTTATCAGAATTTTGGGCTAAATTCAGAAAATCGCCTGAGAGAATTCACAAGCTTTTTTATCAAGATTTTGAATATTTATAGCTCAACAAGTCTAGTGTTTGAAAAGTCAAACAAAATATGATTTAGAAAACAAGTACGATCTTCTTTATCAAAATAGTCCATAAATAATGCAAATGGAACAATGTCTCTCGAAGCGTTTTAGAATCTCATTTTAATATATACACCTAATTTCTAATACAAACAACTCAAAAGTTATTTAATTGGAACCATTAAATAATTTCTACAACTATAAACAAATTAAACCTACAAGAATAACAAATTAAACTGAAAGATTCAAAATTAGGAAATAGAAAATTAAGAAAATAATTAAATAACTCAAAACAATCGACTCTTTATAACACAACCATGGATGAAGATAATTCTTAACCCACAAGCTGAGGAAGTAAAAAGTGTTGGTCGAGAACTAAAGAGACATAGCAACGGTGGACAACAAAAGAAAATGAAGGATGCAGAAAAGGAAACCCTAAGATTTAATTAGGGTTGTTGTTTTGTTTTTATATTTTTTAAATGGACCAGGTCGTCACTTGGACCTCAGCTTTGTACCGCTCATTTTGAACCCAATGGGGAACGATTATTATTAATAAAAAGAGTCAATCAAACCTAAATTTAAACTTAAAAAAAAGACTTTTTGTATCTGAACAACTCAGTAAGAAAACATATTAAACTCATCAAAAAGTGAAAAAGATCATAAGAAGAAGTGAAATGGAGAAATAAAAGACGAAGAAGAGTGAAATGGATTCTAGAAACTACAGAAGAGCAAGAGAGAAAAAACTTATGTGTTTTGTTACAAATTTATCCTTACATTAGCTAAATATTATTAAATTGCCATTGATCATCCTCTTATTGGCTTTTTTATATAATAGAAATAAATAAATAAATATATTTAAGTTGTTTATGTGATTAAATATTACGACATATCAAAAATCATAACTTTGATGAACTTCACCATTTTATATTTTAATTCAGTGAGCTTCATTTCTCCAACGATGTTATATTACATGTTTGTATATATTTTTGTATGTGTTTCACTAGATTTGTTTGTTGTACGTAGCAAAAACAAAGGTGGAGCTCATTGGTGAGATATCACCGAAAAATGACTTCAATTTTTTTCAAAATATGATTTTTAGTCACTTTCAATTTTTATACATAAAATTTTACATTTTAAAAGAAAATAGATGATAATTATTTTTAGTAGATGAATGTAAAAAATGACGTAACTAATGATACAAATATGATGTGATATTTTTTTGTTAACGTGAATATAATGTGTCATTCATGTCAAACCAAGGAAGAAATACAACTGATATAGGTGCTTATAATTTATATTTGAATAAGTTCAAGTGTTTATTTGAAATTTTATGAATTAAAAGGATTTAGTTAATAATTTAAGCCAAAATCTTTAAGTCTTCCAGGTTATTCACTGTTAGGAAATATCCCTCCTACATGGAGGGATAGCCCAATTAATTTTGGGCTCCTTAAATTGGACTACTTTAAGCCCAATATTTATGGTTATTTTCTTTCAAACAATTTCATCGAATTGAGTATGATTGTATGTGTGATAGCATCTACTATACCAGGAATATCAATGAACCCGATTATTGCAATTGCTCAGGATAGCCTTTT
>JAPFFP010000099.1:4877930-4891627 GCA_026153255.1 Solanum medicagineum
AGTGTTAATATGTGCTTTATGTCGGTAATGGTGCCTAATCGGCACTAGTCACGGCCCCGGGGTCGGGCCGTGACATTTAATAGTAGTTATTAATCTTGATTTATGTATGCTTTTTAATTTAAATTAATTCTACAATAATTATTTTTATTTAATTACAATGAGTTTTTAATGATTTATTCTATACTAGGTAAAAAAGCCAACACTATGAATTATTTTAATTACCTTTCTCATAATTATTTGGTAAGATTCATTTTTTCGAGTGAGTAAATTGTTTTGTCAATAAGTATTATTTCTTTGGTCCTTTTTATTATTGTTTATCTTGAAGTTCTGTATATGTATCCCTTGCAATACGAATTTGATCTAGCATTATGCTGATACAAATTCTAAGTTGTTCCGTGTTTTTGAGATTCTACTGCTCTCCGATCATTTGTTTCATTGCTATCACCATTTTTCCTTTACCCTGTAGACAAAATTTTAAACCAAACATTAATAACAATTTACGTATAGTGATTTATTTGTAAGTGTATTCCAGTATGGGAGAATTAAGTATTTGTTACAAGGGATACAGACATATAGTACTACACCGTATTACTTCATTCGCCTGGTACTGTTCTTCTAGTAGCTCATCTAGAATCAAAACTTTTGTAATGATGAAGTTTTGAAAACTCTGTTACAAATTATAATTGTTCATGTTTTTCTGCCACTCTATTAAATCGAACCGAAGTAGCCTCCTCAGTGTTGTCATTGCGTTGAATGTGTATATTCTTAATAGGAGAGAAAGATTCAGCTTCTAAAACTATGTATCTTTCTAAATTTATTCGAAATTAGAAAGTATTGAACCTATGTTGCCACAATGTATTAGCATGCACTGTCATATTGCAGTTTCCTTTTCTTTATTGAAACATAATTAAGAAATAAAGTGTTGTTCTCTGTATTTTTTATAAACTAAAAATATGTTACTCATTCTATGGAACAAAAGTCAGCTAGAGTCAGGATAACATCAGAAAAGATAACAATACAACAGTGGACATTTGCAGCAAAATCAATTCAACAGCTAAGCAACCTATGGAGTGATATGAAAGATAGTACACAAGAAAGGAGATAACTACAAGTGCTAGTCCCTCAAATTACATGTTTTTGAGAACAAATATTCAAAAATCAATGCCCAAAAATGTAGCAATAGAAATCCCAAATATGCCAGCAAGAATAGCAAGAACAACTAAATCCCTTTGCAGCGACGATTCCATAAGCTGTTGTAGGGGCTCCAACATTAGCATTGGATGCTAAAAGTAGCATCTTTAGATCCATCCTCTGTAATTGCTTAACTTTTTAACATTATTTAAGATGAAATGGCTACACACTCGTAGATGAAAGTAGAGGCTAAGTTCGAATATCACTATCATTCATTATCAAAAGTCCATGGAAAAAAATTAAGGCCCCCATGTGAAGGGGTGTGTTGAGACATAATTAAGAAAATGAAAGTGTGTTTTCTCTAGTAGTCTAGTAGATCTTAGATGAGATGTGAACACAAGTAAACAGTGTTGAGAGTTGCTTGGCACTGGTACAATCTAGTGGTCCTTTCTTCTGATTCTTATTTTTCATTATGAATTCCTTGACTAATCTCATAGGAAAGGATAATGTTGTGGAGGACAGCCCCTTCGATCGTTTAAGTGTCACCGTTTGTTATGATTTAAGATTCCTTGAGTTGTATCAACAATTGAGGTTCAATCATGATGCACAAGTATTACAGGTTCCCCTCTTGTTTCTCTCTATCCAAAACAAAATTATAGGTTAGTGAACATACATTCCTGTGGTTTCAGGTTTTGTTAGTGCCAGCCGTTTTAACCATGATAACTGGTCAGGCACGTTGGGATATTCGCTATTGCACATGTTAAAGTTGTTATTCCTATCACAGATAAAAATATTAAATACTTGAACTGTTTATCTAAAAGAAATAGTCCACGAATACACTCAAATTTTCAAATAAATCCAAGTGGTGAAGCCAAAATCATTTGTAAAAGATCAGATACTGATTTTCATAGCAGCAAAATGCCTAAATATGGAATTAAATTACCTGACAAACGACCAACTATTGTTCCTCATGAATCAATTATTAAGGTATCTCCATAACTTTCCCTTTTTTCGTTATGCTTCCCTTTTTCCATAAGGGACACAATGGGAAGAAGGCATAACATAATTGAGTTGATTTCACCAGCAACCATAATTGAGCAAGATTTCACCAGCAAAAAGGAAGTTCAAATTATTAACCAAGGAGATAAATTTTATGGTTGCAACTACATGTAAAAAGGTTTTACGTCATGAGAATGTAACCATGAACACAAATAAGCGAAGTACAAAACAGATTATACAAATGACAAAAGAAAGCATTCTGACTTCTAATCTCATCAGTGCTTGCTTGCTTCTTCTTGATTTGAAAATTTTTCAAGACTGCCAATTAAAAAAATTAAAGATAGCGCTTCAATGCTAGCAACACTAAAATGTTCATTATCTTCCTCTGGTTGTTTCAGAAGATAAGTCAAACGATGAAAATCAAACATTAGAGAAGGAGATAACAATTGGTGAATATAGAGAAATTGGTCTAATCTTAATATACCAAAATGTTTTTTGAATCTTGTAATCTCAAACATAGCATGTGGGAAGTTCAAATGAGTTATAGCAAGAAAAATAAGCTTCTACCAAGACCGGAACATGATAAAGATATAGTGACATTCTTTTCTTCACATACTTAAAAATAGAATTTAGACATAAAATTAAAATACTTAAATGAATCCCCTTCAATTTCAGATCCATCACCGAACGGAACACGTACCTGCCAGGGATCGATTCCTCTCCATCATCTTTGCAACAACCTTCTTCCACACACGATAGTAGCCTGTTAACATTGCAGGAACTAATATATTTACCACCATGATCTTGACCTCTCACAATTACACGAAAAATTTCAAGGAGGTGAACAACATCGCTCCCCAAAGCAGAAGCCGCTTCCATTATTCCTTTATCGTAATTGAAGAACATTTTAAAGGAATACTTTTCAATCTCCTTTATAAATACTTCTCTGGGTGTATTATATCTCAAGTAAACCAAGATCTCCAGAATCCGCAGAGGTGCTTGATTTTCAAGCAGGTACATGTCATGTTTAATGTTGGTATAAACAGCAAAACCAAGACATGTATAAATTGTCTTGCAAAAGCGAACTATTCCAACTCAATTAGGCTATAAAAAAATCATGTCATCTGCCAAATAATTAACAGATCACTCAAACAACTCAGTGGCTATCTAGTTAAGCAAGAAAGTTATTGAAATATATATATATTGAAATATATATATATATATGAATCTTCATATTAGAGATTTGACAAAGCGGTTGATAGATGTATTCAGAAACACACAAATTCATAGTATAAAAGAATCTTTCATGGATATAGAGGTGAAGAGCAATTAAAAAACAGTAAGATGTGTCTTTTACGGTGAAAGCGTAAATGCGTCTCTGTAATTGATTATTTTATCGGGTACAAATTCTGCGGAGGCGATCTCACTTTCCATGGTGATAAGTTCCAGATAGGTGATGAAGTATGAGGAGGCGTGGCTCTCTGTTAGTGGCGGTATTTTGAGGGAGAATGAAGACCCTGATTTTTTTTGGTCAGTACACTCTTGGGTCGTGAATAGTAGTATTATTGGCGTCTCTGTAATTGTGGATTTTAGCGGTACAAATCCGGCGGAGGCACAATTCACTTTTCACGGTGATAAATTTTGAATAGATGCTGAAGTATGAAGAGGCGCGTCTATTTATTAGCGGTGGTGACGTTTCACATCCATGAAGAAGAAAAATTTCTGTGCAGTAGATCTTCTTTTGATTCGAGGAAGCGGCTAGTGGGCAAAGCAGTAAACCAGATTTTGATGAGGATAGAGTGCAGTATATGAGGCGGGGATGAAGGTATTGTTGACAGACCGAGGATCTTCTTTGTAGTCGAAGCAACGGTGGTAGGGCAGAGAGTAGGGTTTTTTTTGAGTCTATGTTGTAGTGGGCGGAGGAATCATTCTGATATTGGTGGGGAAAGGGTGCGTTAGATGAGGAAGCGCACGAGGTATAGAAGGCAAGGGTAGTTTTGAAATTTTTTAAATTAAAAAGATTCGTTGGTGTTTGGTGGCGCCACGTAGGCGGGACGAACATCCTCTTTATATATATATATGATTGCAGGATATTATTTATTAAATACTTATTAAACACCTGACATAGAAAGTTACTTATAAAAAATAATTACTATATTATATTTTAGCCTATAATTATCACTTTAATATGTTATTTTATTATTTTTCTATATACAGATCAACACAAAGTTACTAGAGCCATTCGAAAGATTAATAAATATATTTCTTCAAATGCTTACAAAGTGAGGAATTCAGATAATTTATTGCAAGTACAAAAAGAAATATCTAATCTTAACAAACTTCTCAATCCATAATCGAGAGGTCTCACAACTTGGTTTGTGTATCTTCATTTGTCAATCATTCAATCCATAGAAGATGTTGATATTGAGGAAACAAGACCAATAAAACAACATAGAATAGACTAGTTCTTGAAGGCTCTATCAAAGCAACGTGAAATTGAAGATGATGCAATAATTATTTATCAATTATATTTATTTATGTTCTATTTGTACTATATTTATTATTTATTAAGATTTATGACATTTGACTACATAAATGTAGGTGAAGTTGACTACATACCATCAATATCATGTATTCAACAGTTGAAAAATGTTCCTAAGTGCATACATTGTCATGCCATGAGGTTTCAACATGAAACTCCAACATTTTATTGCGATGATGGATCAATTAAACTAGCAAATACCAAAGTTCCAACTCAATCATATGGTTATTTGTAGACAAATAAGGCATAACTAAAGATTTTTTCACACATATTAGAGCATATAATAATATATTTGTATTTATGTCATTTGGTATTACATTTGACAAACAATTAGTCTCTTTACGGAAAGGAGTTTATACCTTCAAAGCACAAGGTCAAATTTATCATGATCTACCATCATTGGTCCCACGTGATGATAATCCATATTATTTTCAGTTGTACTTTTTTAATATTGATAATGAGCTATGTAATAGAATTTTAAAAATCAAAAAAGCAAATTTATCAGATGAAGCTATGGCAATTATTAAACATATAATGAATGTCAATCCTTATGCACAATTCTTCTGGCAGCTAAAGGATCATTCAAACTTTAAAGATTTACAAATTTGAATTGCTTCCAATACTAAACTAGATCAACGTGCTTACAACAAACCATCAGTAAATCAAGTTGCTGCTATTTGGATAGATGGAAACAATGCCAATATAATGTTTGATTGAAAGATTATTGTTCATGAGCATTCAGGCAATAGATATAGAGTAAAACACTATATGATTATTATGACCCACTCCAATACCCTTTGCTTTTCCCAAATGGTGAGGCAGGTTGGCACCAAGGAATACGAAAAACAACATAAATTCAAAAAAAAAAAAATTCATGTAAAATTAAAGTTTCAAGCCTCAAAAAGAACATCACAACATTCATATCTACTGACAAGGTGTTTGACAAGGAGCAACAAGATAAATTATTAAAATAAAATTACATACCACCTATGATTTTTGTAATAAAATTGATTTATATATATTTATATTTATTTTTTTGAAGGTGTACATCATAGAGCTAAATATTGTGTCTCTTGTAGAGAGTATTATTGTTATAAGTTGCAAATACGTGATGATGAAAACACGATATTACTATTGTGTGGAAGATTGTTCCAACAATTTATCGTTGACATGTATATTAAACTGGAAACTATGCGACTTGAATATTATAGGCTGGAGCAAGCAAATCTTAGAAGAGAAATATTGCAAGGTATAGTTGATAGTATCATGGCCGGAGAAAGTAGAGGAGCTAAAGTTGGCTAGAGAGTAGTATTTCCTGCATCATTTGTAGGAGGTCCTAGGAATATGCATTGTAGATATATGAATGCAATAGCTTTAGTGTGATGTTTTGGAAAGCCAGATCCCTTTATCACTATGACATGTAATCCAGATTGGGTGGAGATCCAAAATCTAATAGGAGGACAACTTTCGCAAGACAGGCTTGCCTTGGTGGCTAGAATTTTTAGAGCAAAGTTACAAGATTTAAAAGGTCAGATCTTCAAGAAAAAAAATATTTGGTCCTATTGTAGCACATGTCTTTGTGGTTGAATTTCAAAAAAGAGGACTACCACTTGTAGACATTTTATTAATTATTGAATAAGGATACAAGATAACAACAACAGATCATTATGACAAGTTTATTTCTGCTGAACTTCCTAATAAAGAAGAATTTCCTCTCTTGCATAATTTGGTTGTCAAGCATATGATGCATGGTCCATGTGGGAGAAATAATCCAATCAATTCATGAATGAAGGATGGTCAATGCAAAAGTCATTATCCTAAGCTATTTAGTAACAAATCAGTACAAGGAAGGGATAGATATCCTATTTATAGGAGAAGAAATGATGGAAAGAGTGAAAAAATTTGTGGCATGAAAATGAATAATCAGTGGGTTGTTCCTTATAATCCTTATTTACTAACTAGATACAATTGTCACATTAATATTGAATTTTGTGTAAGAGTAAAGTAGTAAAGTATCTATACAGTATATATATAAAGGACATGACAGATGCGTAGTTTATAATTAATCAAATGAAGGAGAAAAAGTTATTGATGAAATTCAAAACATTCAAGATGCACGTAGGTTGACAGCACCAGAAGCATTATGGAGAATTTATGAATTCAATCTCAGTGAAATGCAGCCTCCAGTCGTTATCCTTCAACTACATCTACCGAATAGACAATCAGGTAAGTACTTTATTATTTATATGTAATAGTTTCTTAAATTTTAATATTTAATGTCTGATATAAAAATATATCCATTGACATGTAGTGTGTTATTGGAGCAATCAAAATTTGAGAAATGTTGTTGCATGGAAATATGCCTCACTATCCATGCTCACCGAATATTTTCGGTAGATAGTGAAGCACGAAAATACTTATACAAAGAGTTTTCAGAGTATTATGTTTGGAATCCTCAGGGAAAGAAATGGACAAAAAGAAAAACAAGATCAGTAATTGGGTGAATTGCAGTTGGTAAGCAATCAATTTTAAATAATTTTGATTTTACATATATTTAAATTAAACTTTTTTCCTGTAATGTTCAGCTAATCCAAAAGAAGGTGAAATGTATTATTTGAGATTATTATTGAATCATATAAGAGGACCAACATCGTTTGAATACCTACTAACTGTTAATGGGAGGATGTGTGGAACATTCAAAGAAGCTGCAAAAGAAAGAGGTTTATTGAAAATAGATAATAGCATTTCTCAACACTTACGTGAAGTGACCATCTTCAATATGCCATCGACTATGAGAAATTTATTTGCAATAATTTTGGTGTATTATAATCCAACAAATATAAGAAAGCTCTAGGATACATATTATCATGACATGTCCAAAAATTATAAAAGAATACATATTAATTGTCCTACTACTCAACTTCAATGCACACTGAAAAGCGTAAGTCATTTCTTAGAGAGCATAAGCAAGAGAATTGAAAATTATGATATACCTAGACTTTAGGATAGGTTGGATAAGGAAATGACATCAGAGTGTAAAGAAATAAGGAAAGAGAAATCTACTATAATACCTTTAGAAGATTTTGATGCACAATCAAAGCTAAATCCTGAACAAGAGCAAGCATTCAAGACTATATTAGAAAGAGTCGACTCTGGCCAATCAAGATTATTCTTTGTTGATAGACCCGAAGCAACCGAAAAATAATTCTTATATCGTGCATTGGTCACAAATATCAGATCAAGAGTCATGATAGCATTAGCAACAACAACAAATCGTATAGCCACAAATCTTTTATTAGGAGGTCGTACGGCTCATTCTAAATTTGACATACCACTTCAAACAACTGAGAAGACAGTCACACATATGTCAAACCAGAGTAGTGGAGCCAAATTGATAAGAAAAGTGAACTGGTTATCTGGGACAAATCACTTATGGCCAACCACCAAACAATTGAAATCGTTGATAGGAGCTTCAGAGATATATTGGATGTTAATAAACCCTTTGGTGGAAAAGTAATAGTTTTTGGAGGTGATTTTCGTCAAGTACTGCCAGTAGTTCCAAATCTACTAGAGCTGAAATGGTAAATGCAATCTTGGAAAAATCATACTTGTGGCATCAGATGGAAAAGATTAAATTAATAACAAATATGAACAAATTTAACATTCAATGAGTTTGTAATGCCCCGGGAGGGTACCCGTTGCTTGGCCAGCAATTGAAGAACTATTGCTGATTCCCCAAGAGAACCACCTGGCCTCATCGTCACATCATCAACTTAACAATGGAAGAAAGAATTCAAATAGCAAGATGTCATATGAATAAAATATGACTCTACTTCATTATAGTTTTCCAATGAAAAAAGTTGGAATACAAGATACTCATCGTATCCTCTACTCAAATGTCTACGAAGCCTTTACTCAATAATCTAAATGTGTCATGACGGGCTATGGACACCCCAAATCAAGAAAAAAAGTAGTCAATGAAAATAAGAAGAAGAAGGGCTCCTCCAGAAAGTAATGAGGGCTCGCCAACTCTGAAAGTGTACTGATGCGGACCTCAATGATGCGCGGTTGAAGTTCTCGATCACCTGTATCTGCATCATAAAATGATGCAGGTGTAAATGAATGTCAGTACATGAAATATACTGGTATGTAAAATAGCTCAAGAAAGTAAAACTCAGCTCACTCACCTCGACTCAACAACTCATGCTCAACTCGTCTCATGCAAGTTTTAAAAATAAATCATGCTTTTAATATATGCTCAGTACAAATAAACTCAGTTTTAAAATGTCATGCTCAATCAATATTGTTTAGGAGTTTCTCTTAACCAACATCTAATCTCATCACCTTTAGTTTGGTGATACAAAACAAACGCGACATTGTTGCCATGCCCGTCCTAAACGTGCCATGGTAAAGGATGATCAACTCTCTCATAGATCCTCAACTCTCTCATAGATCCATGATAGATGTCTAATGTTGGGACAAGAGTCACTAGAACGAGTTGTACAATTATCCTACGCATGGCAATGTTGTTTTGTGGGTTAAAGTAGATATTTACTCGCTCCTAGCTTGATGCTCGATACTCCTCCCAAGACTAAAACATGCTCAACTCTTCAATCAACTTAATCCTCACTGCTTGATCAATCAACTCAAATCTCAAACTCAATTGGGTTACCTCATCTCAATTTGTCTCTGTTAGTCATCAACTCAGTCAATCAATGCAGTCAATCAACTCGACTCAGACTCATACTGTCATTTAGATTCACTCAATTTGACTTATAATGTATTACAAACAAGATGATCATATATAGTAATGTAGGTGACTAAATGTGACATGCTTCTCATACTCAATCATACTCAAATTACTAAACTCAGATACTCAAACTCAACCTCAACTCTGTAACATGCATAGAATTGCATAAAATCATGAAATTTAGGGTTCATGCTATCAAGTATAAAACTTCATCTCAATTTAATATAGAAACTATGCAATGCCAAAAGTACCTCATACATTATCAGGAGAATTCACAATAAATACAAGAACTTAATATTTGGATAATAGAATATTCCAAATCTCAACTCTTTTCTCAAATCTTGACTCAAGTAGATGAAAGGGGCATGTGGAAGAGTTGATTCCACACTTTGGTAAGCCTTACATATCTGGAGATAGAAGAACAATCAAACTCCAATAGATCCTTGCGCTTGACTTAGATCCCACACTCTTCTTTCTTCTCTAGTGCTCTCAAGAACCCTTGAGTGTGAACAGTGGTGAATAATATACATAAGGTTCTGTTTTAAGGCTTTATTCCAGCCTAAAATGACCAAGGATTTAATTAAATAGGGATTGGAATGGAAAAAAATACCCCTCATTAAAGCTGTCGGTTGAGTTTATGAGATCCTATCTACGAGTCGTAGTGCACTCTACGGGTCGTACACAACCTCTCGTGAATAAGGGATCTAAAAATGTAAGCTACTGAAAATTGTCACGAGACCTCTTATACGAGCCGTAACTACCTCTCGTAAATAAGGGGTTCTGAAATTTGAGTTACTAGAATTTGTTATAAAGCCTTCTCTATGAGTCGTAAACGGTTCTACGAGTCGTAAATCACCTCTCATATATAGGCCTCAGACTTAAAAAATTTCACCACGTCATCTAGGGGTTTTATGAGACCCATTCTACGAGTTGTAAATGGTTCTCGTGAACCTTCTTTTGTAGTTTTTCTTAGTCTACTCTCAACATCATCTGTGCATTCACTCCATATTGGATAGAAGAAATTAGGGGCTGTTATAGAGTTCTTATTGTGTATAGGTAATAGGAAGAGCCTACAATAAGAGATAATTTAGTACTTCTACCAAAACAATTGGTTATTGAAAATAAGAGTGATAGTACTGGTGAAGATGCCTTAATAAGAGAAATATTTCCATTGCTGAATGAAAATGCAAGTTGTGCCAAATATATCACCAAACAAGCTATTCTAGCTAGAAGAAATGAATATGTCAATAACTAAATGAGCTGCTAATTACAAAATTTTCAGCTGAAAGTAGAATATTTCTCAATTTTGACTCTGTAGAGGATGATAACAACAACTACTATCAAGAAGATTATTTAAATACTTTAACGCTAAATGACCTACCTCCACACAGGTACATTCTTATATATTTAATAATATGCAATTATATTTGAGAATCAAATTTTCTGTTTACTAATAACAATAATGTATATTTTACTTTTTGGATGGCTATTAATATTTTAAGTAAAGTATCATTACATGCTGCAAAATAAAATCAATAAACTAATTTGCCGTCTAAATGTAACAAAAATAAGCATGTGCACATATTAGAGTCAGAAAATAAATTATCTTAATTTAGTTTTTTATAAAATATTTACTTTTTCAATCTACTTGATTCAAAATTTATTATTATAAACACTTCGTAACATCATTCTTATATCATTTTTAAATGAAATTACTCATCAAAAATTAGTATGCAGGTTGATCTTGAAGTAAAATGTGTCTATCATGTTATTAAGAAATTTAGATGCTTCCAATGGCTTATGTAATGGCACAAGAATGATATGCAGAGGTTTTGACAACAACGTCATACATGTAGAAATATTGATGGGTCAAAATGCTTACAAACATGTGTTTATCCCGAGGATCCAACTATTGCCTCCTGAAAATGAAGGTTACCCTTTCAAATTCGTCAGGAAATAATTTTCAATATGATTATGCTTTTCAATGATGATAAATAAAGCATAAGGACAAACAATACTAGATGTTGGACTATACTTGCCACAACATATTTTTTCACACGCACAATTATATGTTGCACTATCAAGGGGAATATCAATGTCAACAACAAAAGTTCTAGTCATGACAGAGCAGCTAAAGCGAAAAAAGCGAACATACACCAAGAACATCATTTGCAAAGACATATTAGGTTGGATACAATAAAGTATTATTACTTGATACAATATGTTATTTACACTTACAAATATGTCAAAACTAACTTACCTCAACTATTCATGTTCACAGGTTCAGAAGTGACACACCCCGGGAGGGTACCCTTGGTGTGGCTGGCACTCAGAGACTATTGCTATTCCCCGAGCGAACCACTTGGCCTCATCGTTACCTCATACTCAATAGCAGAAGAAAATACTCGTGTTTGTTTACAAGAGTGTGATGGGTACACAAAATCTTTCTATGGATGCGGTTGGTTTGAGAGTGTTCCCTCTATGTCTAACTAGAAATGCAACTATTTGGTTGTTCGAGCTTCCACAAAGTTCAATCACAAGTTGGACTGAGCTATAAAGAGCCTTCTCAGAGAGGTATTTCCCAAGGTCCAAGAAACTTAAGGTCAAAGATCAAATAAATAATTTTGAGCAATTGTCGAGTGATTCGATTAGTACTACGTAGGAGAGGATCACCAAGTGCTTGAAGATGGTTCCGGACCACAAAATTGTTGACGATGCCTTAGTAGAGATCTTTTATTGGGCGCTTGATGAGAATAGTCAAGCTTGTGTCGATACAATCATGGGAGGCATGTTTCTTGATCAACCTTTTGCACGAATCGCCAAAAGAATAGAGTAAGTGGTTAAAATGAATATAGCATGGGGACAAAGTGAGAGAGAGAGGTGCTACTAAGACTTCTTGTGCGGTGAACACCAACACTGAGCAAGCCAAGGTAACTGAAGAGATCATGCAACAACTTGCTCAACTTTGCACAAGTATGGACATGGTATTGAAGCAAAACCAAGCAAGTGTACATGCGGTGACTCACCAACCTCCAAAGCCGACCATGTATGAAGAGCCCTTCTTTGAGAAAGATGCTTGCTTTGTGAGTAATCAAGTGGCGGGTTTCCGAAATAATGCCCAAGGGTCCAACTCGGACTATTAGAGGCAAGGTTCTGGAAATCAGGGTTGGAACTTTAATCATGAGGGTATGTATAGATATAAATAAGGTGGGTATTATGAAAGAGAACGAGTACCAGAGGCGGAATGGGGACGAATAGATGGTTATAAAAATGGTCCCTATGTGCCTCTCCACAATCGTGATGCTGGGTCTAGCACTTCTAGGGTTGAAGAAATGTTCGATAAGTTGTTGAAGAGGGTCGACCATCAAGATGACCTTGAAAGTGATAAAATCGGATATTTCAAGAATTAACCAAAAGATGGAGTCTCACTCGGTGTCCATTAAGCAATTAAAGAAACAATTTGGTCGAGTTTCTTATCAATTGAACCAACGCCAAAAGGGTTCTTTGCCAAGTAGCACAGGGCATTGCATGGCGGCATGACAAGAAGTGGGAAGAGCAACATAGATCCCCCAATGCCGGTGGTTGATGATGAAGCTTGTGAGAAGGATCTTGATGACAAGGTTGATGTTGGTGAAGAAGGTTTGGAGAGAAAGGGATGCAAAGTGAAGAGGTGAATGGGGAAGAAAGAGCAGAGATGATCCCAAAACCTCCTTTACCTTTTCCTCAGAGACTCAAGAAAAAGGAGGAGGATGGTATATTCAAACACTTCCTTTCTATGTTGAAGCAATTGTCTATTAACATCTCCCTTCTAGAAGCATTGGAGAAGATGTCTTGGGTATGCTAAGCACATGAAGGATTTGGTAATGAAGAAGCGCATTTTGAGCCAAGAGCTTTCACAAGAGCTCCAACAATGTAGTGCCATTATACCAAATGCCTAGTCTAAAAGAGGTAAGACCCCGGTGCATTCACCATTCCTTGTACCATTGGTGATGTGGAGTTCGCAAGAGCATTATGTGATTTATCAACAAGCATTAATTTGATGCCTCTTGCCATTTTCAAGAAGCTTGGTCTTAGTACTCCTACTCCCACAAGAATGTGGTTATTCATAGCGGATAGAACTATCAAAAGGCCGGAAGGAATACTTTTTGATGTGCTTATAAAGGTTGATAAATTCATCTTTTTCCCGCTGATTTTGTGATCCTCAATTATGAGGTTGATTTTGAGGTGCCCATTATATTGGGAAGACCATTTTTGGCCATCGGGAGAGCCTTGGTA